>QQSS02208875.1:0-11561 GCA_003687565.2 Craspedacusta sowerbii
GTCTGTGAGGTGACGTGAGCACTGCCAGCTGCAAAACAGTTTAAACTACTGAGAGCGATGTTCAAGAGGACATCATCTAAGGCACCATGCCTAGAATTAGTGAGTGCTGCCGAGGTGTACTGAATTTGTCGTGATAAAAAATGAAAAATATGAAGTTAAAAAAATTATTATTAATATTTTTATTATTACTATATGCTGATATCATTATTGTTGTCATTGTTATTATTGCTATTACTATTATTTTAATATTTAGGATTTTCCAGTTTTTCTTTTCTTACAGATGCGTTTGAACACTGCTGTGGTCGTGGTCCTGATAGGGTTTATGCTTTTGGCTATCCTCTGTGATGCCAAGCCAACCCATGGTAAGTAGTCTTGTCGCCACGTCTGAAGGAATCCCCCACCCCTACCGTGGCCCGTGGCTGGTATTCTTTTGCCAACCCCATCATGCACATCCCCTCCCCCCCCCTTCGTGCTGCCGTCCTTTCTATTCTCTTTTATCGTAATAAATTATTTCCGGGTATGTGGAGTTTGATAGCATCTGACAGGAATTTTAAAGCCAAATTTTTTATCATTATCATCGTTTTAGGCATCTAGCGAATACGAGGCAAATCTCAATTAGATCCTGTTTTTGAACGTCCTCGACATCATGGTCATGATATTTTTTGGAAACATGCATGATGCAATTATAATTATTTATGTTTCGTTATTATATTTATGATTATAATTATGATTATACCTGTATTTACAATTGCATGCTATGAATATATTACACGGCATGTCTCTAATGGTTGATAATAATTATGATAATAATTATTATTATATTATATATAATTGTAATTATGATAATACGAATTATTGTGTGTCATTTCCACCGTGTGATTGTTCCAATCTTGTTTCTTGTGTACAGGCAAGAAGGCAAATCGAAAGCATGATGTGAAGAAGCATCACCCTGCCGCGAAGAAGCAAGAAGGTATGTTTTAATTCTTGCATTAATCATGCCGTATAATTATTGAAACTTGGCTTTTTATGAGGTCCCGTCACTACGAATTCATTTGTGATGCGCGTATGTGATTTTATTTTTTTTCCCGTCATGAAATGTTGTTGGCTTTTCGGTGCTTTCTACACCGTGAAATATATTGCTTACGGGCTTTCAATCTCAGAGTGAGATTGATTAGGTTGGAGTGCTTCTAGCAATATGCTGAATAGCGTGTGATGGTTGCCTCAGTAGAGTTCTTCAGTTAAATACTAGTAAGGAAGTAGCAGGAATATTTTTATAGTAATATCGGACGTTCCAGCGTGTCAACTGTATGCCAGCCAGAATTATGCGCTTGTGATTAAATGTCGCACTTGTGCGGCATGCCTTATTTCTTTTTCCTTAAGCTCACTAAACAACCAGCAGTGTTTTCTCTTTTTCTGCCATGAATTCTTCGAGTGAGCATCTCTGAACGCTTTTAGATGTTACGTTCTTACCATTTAGACGTCGTGAAAGAAAATAAACGTTACAGTAAATTTGTTACGTCCTTAATTCCAAGGCGATGGTAGCGCCGTTACTAACACCGCTCTGGCCAATGCTCCTGCTGTGATCTTTTGTTTTTCTTTGTTAACTTCCGTAGTCATGGTTACATATATCGTAACGATGGCCATATAGCTGTCACTCAAAATGCGATGTTTGTTAAGCCACGACAGCTTCCATTGAGACCGATTCATATTTGGGAAGTTTCGTGGACCAGAAAAGCCTGGATAGTGGCGCAGATACTGTTCCGGGTTTGATTTTTTGCGATCGTCGCGACCATGTATGGACTTCATGTGCATGCCAATCTTGAGTCGGCCGCGTATAATCTTTCAGCTTAGTTTGCTGACATGACTTGCTTCTATTTATCCTTTACGTATTAGAGCCTATGGCAGACTCCGAGGCCCAGAATCCTCCTGCTGCACAAGATGAGCCTGCCACTCAATTTCCGAACCAACTGGATCAAGATCAAGAACCGGTTCAGCAGGCTCCTCTGCCGCAGCAGGAAGAAGAAGCGGAGGTTCCTCCCTCCACTCCTGCTCCTCTTTACCAGGATCCTGATGACGAACCACTCGAAGATTCTTCAGCCAGCGGTGAGTATCTATTGTATCGCGGTCAAAAGACCGAAACTGGATACCACGCTGTTTGAGAGCTTACGCTCATGAAGTAGTTTTGATGGTTAACATCCTGACAGATTGTTTCATCTGATAAATCCTCGGGTCGTGGTTCTACATAAGCTTACGATTGATTTTCCTACTTTCCTTCTTTCTGTTTTTGTTAGGGATGGGGATGGTACATTATGGACGTTTTTCTTGCGTAGCTTCCATGCATGACCTTGCTTGACTTCCTGGTTCTGTTTCCCTGCTTATGTTGGCAATTGCAATTCATGTACTTATTGTTGTGTTTTCTTCTATGTAATACAGGAGATGAGCCTTTAGGGATGGCTCCGCCTGTAAATGTCCCTGCCCCAAAGCCACTTCCACGGCTTTGTGACCAGCCTGATTGTCCTGCTGAATGTGCCCCAGCTTGCATGGAAGACTGCTGTTCCCGACATCCTGACTTGGGTCGGTACCAGCAGCAGCTGCAGCAGCATCAGTCAGCGTGCAGTCCTTCCTGTGCCCCTGCTTACACTCCTCAATGCTGTGCTCAGCAACTTCAATCAGCTTGTAGTCCTTCCTGTGCCCCTGCTTACACTCCTCAATGCTGTGCTCAGCAGCTTCAATCAGCTTGCAGTCCTTCCTGTGCCCCTGCTTACACTCCTCAATGCTGTGCTCAGCAACTTCAATCAGCTTGTAGTCCTTCCTGTGCCCCTGCTTACACTCCTCAATGCTGTGCTCAGCAACTTCAATCAGCTTGCAGTCCTTCCTGTGCCCCTGCTTACACTCCTCAGTGTTGTGCACAGCGACTTCAATCAGCTTGTAGTCCCTCTTGTGCCCCTGCTTACACTGCACAGTGTTGTGGACAATATCTGCCCTCTACGCCCTCTTGTTCTAATCCTCCTTGTTCGCTTCCAACCTCCGGCTGCGCGTTGCCTCCGAGTTGCATGTCAATGCCAGCTCCAACCGTTTGTGGAGCGGGCTTGATTAGATGCATACCTGCCCAGCCATTGCCTATTGCCCCACAGTGCCTTCCAGCTCCTGGCTGTTCTCCACCTCCGCCTGTGCCTCAGTGCCTTCCGCCTGGTGCATGCCTTCCTGAAAATTTGCCTTCTCCCCCTCAGCCACAGCCAAAAGCAAACAAGCTGAAGCTCCTCGACGTGGTAACGTGCCAGCCACCATCGCAGTGTCCTCCTGTGGTTATGCCATATAATCCATGTGTTGGGGCTGCCTGCACTCAACCTTATCCCGTGGCCGCTCCTTGCACTGGATATTCATGTCAGCCACAGGCTATTTCTTCCCCTTGCGTTGGAGCTGCCTGCACACCAGCATATCCTGTGCAAGTTCCTTGTTCACCTGGTGCGCAGTGCGCGCCTCAGTTGCCTCAAGCTCCTTGTGCGTCTGGCAGCCCTTGCTCGAGCCCTATTTATTCTCCATCGCCATGTACCACAGGGCTCCCATGTTATCCACAAAGCCCAGCCTGTACGGTCGCTTGCCGGCGTTTTTGCAGTAGCAAGTGCCCTAGGAAGTGCTGCCAAAAATCGAAGATAAGACATATCTCTTCAAAAAAGTCGCGTAAATCTCATCACTAGAATGCTAAGCAAATGAAGTTTTGATTACGTATTATAGTTTTTAAGTCTTCTTTCAACTGCGGTAGGCCGCATTATATCAAAAGTTGTTTCTAACAGGTATGGCACCACCTGCGATGGCTCCACCTCCACCAAAGCCGGTTAAGCTTCCCAGGCCGAAGCCAGCTTGTGCTCCACCACCACCATGTGCCCCGCCAGCTCCCTGTGCCCCTCCCCCTCCCTGTGCCCCGCCAGCACTCTGTGCACCTCCTCAACCATGCGCACCAGCTCTTCCAGCCATGCCGCTATTTGGCTGTGCCCTGCCTCCTGGCTGTGCCCCACCACCACCACCCCCATTTGGTTGCATGGGATCTGCATGTTTTCCACCTCCGCCACTTCCTGGCTGCGCGCTTCCTCCAGGCTGCATGTCCTACCTGCCTCCTCCACCTCCTGCACCTATGCTTTCTTGTGCACCTCCTCCTGGATGTGCTCTACCACCGCCACCTCCGGTCGGTTGCATGGGGTTAGCTTGTGCACCTCCGCCACCAATGCCCGGTTGTGCCCTTCTACCAGGATGCATGGCCCCTGCTCCACTTCCACCTCCATCTTGCGGCCTCTGCAAGAAGTTTTGTACCAAAGGCTGCGCAAAGAGCTGCTGCAAGAAGTCAAAGAAGCCTAAGAAGCACCATTAAGGCGGTTTACAGTCACAGTTATGCAACAATCCGTTGCTTAGTAGACAATCATAGTTTTATGACTCCTTGTAATCACGATCTATTGGTCTAATAAATTGGTGGTATTTTCTTATATTGAGCAGGTTTTTTCCTTAACAGCCATCATATAAGCGATATGAAAACTGTTCGTAGTCAGGAAGATTTAACTTTGTCTCGGACGATGTTTTTGCTAGCTTATTGCCTCCTGCCAATGATACACCAATGCCGCCTGAAAAACCCCTCCGCGGCAATCTCTAATTTGACTACATCTTCGACGTGTGCGTGACCATCGCAGGCTCTAGTAGGACGCATCAACCTGGTATATGGAGCATGTCCACCTTGTAGACGTTACCAGCTGAAACACAAGCAATCGAGGTAGCAACTTGGTTGGTCGATTCTACCTGCGCATGTTCCGATGGCGTGTATGCAGCGTGCAGTCATTACCTCGTGACTGCTGGTGCCGCTTGTTCATGATCACTAGTCCCCCATGCCACACTCCACCACGCCACAACACGTGCCATTTGCCTGCCAGGCTGCTTCAATTACCAGCTGAGGCTGCATGGTAGAAGCTTGCACTCCTCGACGAGGCTTGGTACTCCCTGGACATGCACTCTTGATACTTCCACGCCTAAGAAGCATCAGTAGAAGGCTCATGTACCCAAGGCTGCGCCAAACGCTGCTGCAAGGGATGGCGCCACATGGCGAATCAACAACCACTAAGCGGCAGCATAGCACCTTTTAGTCTGAGCAAGATCCGTCCAAGCCGCCCGTTCTGTGTTTCGTTTTCATTACATTATATAGTGATTGCAGTGCAGAGAAAACTGGCGCTGTGTAGCTAGGTTGTTATTGTCGACGTAGCGAAGCGAGGCGAGGGATGGGTGGGTCCTGGGGGTGGGTGGGTCCCGACTGAAGTTGAAAAGAAATGCTTTCAGTTTTCTGGTCACTCTCGTCTGCCAAAGAAAAAATTTTGATTCTCATGAAATTAAGAAGGTGGTCTCGTAAATAATTAAGAAGCCTTTCATCGCTCGTCGATCATGACACTAGATGCTAGAGGAAAGTTCTATGCTCCGAGTGGCATTTAACTGAAAGCATTTCCGTTCTCTTCGCAGGCTCGGAACAACATGCTCATGGGCTGCCTGTCATGTCGCCTCAACTCCCGCAAGCTCTGCCACCAGTCCTTCTGGGTGGGCACATGAAACCTGGTCCACCTGCAGAGTTCATTCCAAATCCAGAGCCGCGTTATTGTGACATACCAGGGTGCCCGCAAGAATGCGCACCAGCTTGCTACGAGTGGTGTTGCAGACCCGCTATCCAAATGCCCACGCCACCGATGCAGTTAATGCTAATGCCAGCAGGTGCAGCAGCGCCGCTAGCTCCTGATGCCGTACCATGCCCGTTGCCGTATCCTATGAATTACGTGGCGTCCAGTCCGCAGCAGCCGTGCCTAAAGCGAAGTGGTGTAGGGCATCCAGGCTCTGGAAAGATCGAAAGCCAGTCGACAGTCCCAGTTGCAGTGACGGCTAGACAGGGAAATGTAAGTGTTGCAAGCGAAGCCGCGGTGAAAGCCGACGATAAGGAAAAGGCGTTCGAGGTAAAGAAAATATCTGTGCACGAGGAAGCAGCGTCTGTAAAGACAACTGCTTCAAAAGGAAGTAGTGAACACTCTGATTCGGGTAAAGTATCAAAGCTAGTTTCTTCAGCCAAAGCTATCTCACCAACCCACGGCGAAGGAGAACCTGTGCAGGAGAGTGACGCGGCTGGGCTGGCAACCAGTACCTCCAACGAACAGCCAGGCAACCATACTTTATCAGCGATTTCGGATAAGAAGCAAATCATACCAAGAATGCCTCGTGATAAGCACCATTCATGATTTCATCACCTTATTTCCCTGCGTGGAGAGACCTGCAGTGGCCTGTTGAAATGCGTTGGGGCAGTTAGAGTAGAAGTTGGATTTTCCGTACAGGTTACACTTCTTTTGCACAACTCTATATTCCGAATCGACACGGTCGCCTTGACCTACCTGTTCCTTTTGAGTCTCGCTAGCGCAGCTGCCCGTAATACGCAATATTATGGTACACGATTCGGCTAATTAGCTACTCAACTGCTGGGAGATGCGATAAGTAAAGGTTGACACTTATGCTTTGTTCGTTGAAAGCGGATAGCTTTCTCCGCAGTCATTACTTCTTTTCTTAAGTACGGATCCTAGGAATGTTATTAAATTCTAAAATGTCCGTTGAAATTTTGAAGTATGGAGCTTCGTAATAAACTTTTCAATGCGTATGGAAAGAAATATATGGCTCGGCTGTCCTTGGTAGGAGCGTTCGCGTTTTGATAGAGCTCTACATGTATGACGGCAATTCGCAAGCCAACAACAGTTGCGGATACGTGCGATGTTATATGAATTTGTTAGTGTTTAGAATGACTATGACGTAGAGTCTAAAGTACATACTATATAATTAACTATTAAGAATGACGTGATGCCGCGTAAGTCTTAAACCTTTTAAGCCATGTCAAGTGAAACGCGCTTTTATTGGAATTTGAAATCTATTACTACAAATTAACTTTTGAAACGCTCAATTCCCACTTTGCGCACAGAAACGGGCCACCCACGTGTCCCCTCATGGCCTTTTGTCGGGTAATACCCGGCTCACTTATATTACAAGCTCCAGACTACCCCGATGAATAAGAAAGCGCTTGCTTCAGAAATTTCTGTTTTCCTTCCATACGGTCCTCAAACGAAACCTTATCAGGTTTATGTGGTAGCTTAATCTTAAATCTCGTTTTAAATCTTTGAAGTTTGGCATTGGCAGGAGATAAAGAACTTCAAGGCTTCCTTGTTGTCTTCGTTGCTTCTCATGGGCTGGCTGTGTTGACAAGCCTTCGTGGTTCTGCAAGAGCCCCGGTTCTTGTTCTTGGACTTGTACTAGACTGTGACCATCTCTTATGATGACGTATTCGAACTAGTTTCTAGCGGTTGAGAACAGCAGCAATCAGACGTTTTTCTTCAGGTATCTTTAAGACGCATTTATTAAATGCATCTTTCTAGCGTTTCAGTGAGACTAAGAACTAAAGAGTAAAGAATTTATTTTCACCTTAAATGCCCTGAAAGTCATGTCATAAAATATAAAACTCGATATAGTACTGAGCATTCATACATCATTATATAATATTATATAATTAGGCTCATATCACACGAGCACATATATTTTGAAATCGGCCAAGTTAAGAAATTCACCAATTTCTCCATTCCCCCAACGCCATACGCGTCTCGCCCTATGTGGGGCTCATCAGTGACGTGCATGGGAACCCAACTCGGTTCGCCGGGGTGGAAAGCAGAGCACTTACTACTAGACCACGAGAGCTGAGGGAACTGGTGAGAACTGTACGACATTATGAGTCGCTAACTAACAAGCCCAGCGGCATATTTACATAAATGTAAAGTTTGGTGTGGCCTAGAGCACCGAATACCGTACAGAGAGGCTCATATCACACAAGCACACAAATTTTGAAATTGGCCAAGTTAAGAAATTCACCACTTCCTCCATTCCCCCAACTCCATACGCGTTTCGCCCTATATGGGGCTCATCAGTGACGTGCATGGGAACCGAACCCGGGTCGCCGGAGTGGAAAGCAGAGATCTTATTACTAGACACGAGAGCTGAGTGAACTGATGAGTACGGCACGACGATATGACTTCCTAACTATCAAATTCGGAAGCATGTCATCGAGTAACTATACCCGCATAAAAAAGTCCAAAGGCGTTGAAGCCACCTCCAGGCACGGTTGAGTGGCATAATCGGTTATCTATAGCATAAATAACTCAATAGAAAAACCGACGAAGAAAGATTACGGGGATATCTAACTCACATGTTAAATGACGTCAATGCTGGTGCTGAATTGAAAAATCAGTTGAGTACCAGCATTGCAAGGAATCTAAACTTTAAATATTAATAATGTAGTGATAGCACGCGATCATCATAAACTATTTATAGCAATATGAAACAACAATACCATCAAAACAAATCCTGGAAAGTAATTATTACTAGTAGTAAACAAAGCATGACACGCAGCCTGCGGGCATTCAATCCTGCCGCATAAAACGAAATAAGTCGCGCATACCCAGCGATTAGCAAACTCTTCATTTTTTTTTTCCAGACAACTTTTGAGTGAAAAGCATTTATATGCAAGGTCAGACGTGCATTAAACATCACAAGGCATTTATATTTGATGTTTTTGGCTCCGTACGTCTCTGTACTTCCAACTGAATTGTGTCCGTTTGGTAGACGAGTTGTAGTGGAAGGAGTTTTTACAGGCGTCTGGTATTATTTATTGTGCCAATCGTGAATGAATATAATAAAGGTTCATTTTAATACCAACTGTGCTAAAGTTATTCTCGTCGTTTTCGCAATGGACTTGCCCAAGTCATGATGTAGATGATGGACGCAATGTTTCCAAGTATGGTGCAGGCCGGATTTGGTGAAAATATTGTATTCGCTCCGGCGTGGCTGAAAATTATTTCGAGCTCCTGTCGCCCAAAGGTCGTTGCTATTTGGAGTTTCAGACTATGTCGAGGACAAAGCTGCATTTTCTTTGTGTTTGTATATATACGGGTGATTGGTAGTTGTAGAGTTAAGAGAAGAGACAAAAATTCGAGACTTGTAAATAGATCTGTGGAAAGTCTTGTCTCTTGCAAGCCGAACCGACGCACCGTACCTCCAAAGCTTCAGGTGTCTGCGCAGCGCTCACAAGCGCTGTCTTTCTGTAAGTAGACACTTCGAGTGTATCTAGGCGTGCTTGTGTGAACTTATGGTGACCCACCCGTAAGATAGGACGTGTGCGTGTGTTTGTGCTCGCGCATGCTTGCGAGATCGAGAGGGGACATTGTATATAGTACACAGGGCCGTACGTATTACAAGGACAATGTGCCCTCCCGTACACCAACTTCAAGTTTTAATACAGCTAATGTTGTTTTCCGAGGTTTTGTTTTTTGGTGGAACACCACATTTAATAGCAAGATCTGATTTATCGTGATCTATTGCAAAGAAATAATAATGATCCTGCAGATAGGATGCAAAACGTTTGATTCCGACGCTACACATACCGTATATATCTAGACTCTCCAGGAGAATACTCTGATTAACATTCTCGAAGGCTTTTTGAAGTTCTAGGAAGAGATAGTTACGTGCATAGCTTCCTTTGTATATGATCTCGCAAACGGAATATACTAAACTGATTATAGCGTGGTTAGTGAAATGATTCTTTTAAAAACCAATTTGAATTTCTAGATTTTTTCAGTCTTTACAAGAACTCACAAACATGCGCGTGCGTCGGATTCTCGAGAATTTTGCTAATGTTTGAAAGCAAGGAGGTCCCGCGGTAGTTTTATGCATATCTTGATTGGTCCCGACTTAAGTTTGAAGCATGCTTGGAAATGCCCCCCCACGTCCCACTTAAAAAACTGATTAATCATGTATGAAATAGGTTCAGAGCCAGTCCCTTCTTGAGCAGTTAAGCTGGAGAGATATGTTGTTCATTAGCTAATGACTCCATAGGCGTCCGTGGGTTTTGAAAATTTGGCTTGGTTACTACAAGACGGTACCAACAAGGGCGCATGAAAAGTGCACGTTCCAACTACATCGAAAAAAAGTCACTTAAAGTGCTCCGAATAGTGATTAAAAAGTTAAAAATTAAATATTTATATTTAAATATTTTTAAGACGAAAAAAAACAACAGAAGTTTATTCAAACTCTAAAATGTAGCTTTTGTGCTATAGCTGCATAGCGAGCGATTTCATTTCCTCTCGACGAATCGGTTCTAACCTTAAGATTTCAATTATCTTGACTATAGAGATCTTCCAAATCGAAGCTGCTGGATATTACTATTTTCTTACATGCTGGCATGCCGGCACTCAAACTTGCGATAGATTCCAGTTTAAAGCTCAAACTGGCCTTTCAACATACTGCTAATAGTCTGCTATGCGATTACGATACCTCAAAGTCTATTTGAATTTTACACAAACTTTCTGTATGTCTTTATGTGTTTTAAACCATTAAAGAAATAAAATCAAATTCATCTGGAGTTAGCTAGGCCACAATAGTAGCAGCTCTTTGAGGTGACTAGTGGACCTAGAGTAGAAAAGAAGAGCATGTTTATAGACACAGCAATCCGAAATATTACTGCAGGGTTTCCAAATTCCTGTAAATGGTAAGAATTCATTATACTGTTTTTGGGGTGTGCAGACTTTGGAATGGCCTTCATATCAGTACTTATCGATTCACAATTTTGCGAAGCGGTATCGCGATAGCCGTCACATCCATAATGGATTCGCTAATCCGTTATGGATTTATCCTCTCGCTTCATGGATTTATCTGAGGTATCACTCATATCGCCGTTATGAGACAGCACTACAAATTTGGCATTTCAAAGGAACATGAAAGACGGAACAAAAAAAACTATTTGTTTAATGAATGATTGATCGAAATGATTACGTGCATGAGAGGATCGAAAATAAGATTATAAATGAGAATAGTTTTTAGCTCACATACATATGCTTTCGCATCATTAAATATAGCGAAACAGAGAGCCTTTCACGTCTGTGACATCAAGGCATTTATTTTTACCTGATAACATAAAATAAGATGTTAAACCATACGGCGTGTGCCCGCTTCAGGGCAAAGAGCCATTTAGAACTGCCTAAAGCCAGGTTTTACAATAACCCAGCTGCAAATTCCCGTGCGAAAATATTCTGATCAAGGCAAAAAAGAAACATGCTGAAATGCATGAACTTTCTTATGTCTGTCAGTGCTGATGATCTGTGACATTTTATGAAAATATCAAGGCTCAAAATTATCATGCTGCTGATTATAAGGAGCAGTTATAAATCACTGTAATTATGAAAATGACTTGCCAAGGCAAGGTATACCCTAATTTTTAGATTATTTATGGTTATTGTTTCGCTCCCACCCAGCCCCAGCCTATACTGTAGACGATGTGCTCGTTACGTCATGCATACATTATATCGGGATCCATGGTTGTGGACGTCTGTCATTAGAATGCTTTCGCATACGTTTTTCCTTCATCCCCTTTCGCTTATTATACATATATATACATATATATGCATACATATATGCATATATATACATATATGCATGCATATATATATCTCTATATATATATA
>QQSS02208886.1:0-11559 GCA_003687565.2 Craspedacusta sowerbii
GTTTGCTCCAGAAGTTTCGTTTTATGCTTGTCACTGGTCATTCTGAAATTGAAGTGTTTTCCAAGGTAAGTAAATGATTCATCGATTTCGACTGGGCGTATTCGCTCGTTGTTAATAAATCGACACTTTAAGTGGAAGCCCTGAAATTAACCATGAGATTGAACAAAGTATAGAGGCAACAAACAATATTTTAAAACTTATCGTCAATATTAATGCCGCATCAAAAAAGTGGTTATAAACAGAGAACCGAGCGAGCTAGTTTCATGCGAAGATACCGGAGTTATCATTTTAAAAAATTTGATAGGGATGCGCTGCAATTTTTGTGGAAACCTTTAATTCATCTGTCCACGACAACCAAAAACCTAACACAATTGATAAGTTTAGTTGTCTAAAAAGCATTTTGCATAGGACAGCGGCTGCATCAATTTCAGAGTTATCACTGACAGAAAAGAATCAGAAAGAAACCTTACGCCTAGTTTACACTTCTTATGCCCAATTCTCACTTCGGAGACGCCTTACGCATGACGCAACTGTTATCCTACTGGAATGCTCTAGTATGTGCTCGGAGCAGTTAACTCCCACCGGAATGACCGCGAATGTTGCTATTTCCATTAGGAATGCAGGCGCATTAAAGAGGGGTCACACCGCGCGCGGTGCGCGCCGCGCGGAAATTTTTGCGTAAAGCTCGCCGCGTGTGGGGTCACACCGCGCGTGGTCGACGCGAAAAAAAAAACGCGTGCCTCATTAGTGTCGAGCACATGCTCGCGAACGGCTGGCGAGGACAAACTGCATTTTCTTGCCTTGCCTCTGGCAGGAAACAAATATTTACGACTCGAAATCTTCAAAATAGGCTTAGTGTTTGGTCAATGTGGCCATATATAAGCGAAATGCCGTGTAAGTTCCAAAATAAAAGGCGCAACATTTAGTTATTACTAGAAAGGTATTAGTGTTCTGCAGAATCACTAAGAAAAAGGAACCCCACCTTTCAAAGGAAGCCGCGATTAGGCATAGGTAAATACCGCGACGCTAATTTGAGCCTCACAAGTTCAAGCTATGTATTGTAGCCGAATTTTTACCTGAGAGTCCTTTTTTCAGTAGTCTGCAGAAACTTCCGCTGTAAATGCGTCACAGAGTCACGTGCTGTAAATCTTAGATCACCATTGGCTGCCAACATAATTGCTCGCGCGGCGAGCTTAAAAAAATAGAACTTGTTCTAATCGGACGCGGCGAGACGCGGCGCGTTTTTCACCGCGTGATGGTGGTGTGACCCCTTCCATGGGAAAGTCTCTGCTCTAATTCGACATAATTGGCCGCGCGGCGCGTGCCGCGCGCGGTGTGACCCCCCTATATGGTGACAAACGCGTGGGGTGCGAGGACAATAGAAACGGATGGCAAACGTTTGAGATGGATTTAGTTTATCTTTTACGCTCGATGCTGCTTTGCCCTGTCCATCCATTGGTCTCGCCCCCCACACGCCCTTCGGGTCAATAGCCAAGCGGGAATTAGGCTGCCCTTAAGCTCTCATCCGCAAGTAGATAAGCGACTACGCGTAAAAGTATGAAATAGGCATTACGCGTAGTCGCTCGTCTAGTTACGGGGAGGGATTAAAGGACAGTCTAACTACCGCGTGGCTCTTGATCTGCCATCTTGCCAACGCGTCTTGCGTAAAAGATAAACTAAATCCATCTCAAACGTTTCTTATCCAATTCTATTGTCCTCGCACCCCACGCGTTTACCAACGTTTGCTAACGTAATGTGTTGGTATTTCACTGGAACTAAAGACCTTCGCGGACATACCGGTAGTAGCTAACTGCTCCGCGCACATTCCATGGGAGCGAGCAATTAATTAGAGCATAATATTGGGGTAAAGATTGCGTCATGCGTAGAGCGTCTCCGAAGAATGAATTGGGCATAAGAGTTGCCAAAAGCTAGGTTTGGAGATAACAACGTTTTTCGGCGCCTTGTTACAACTTTAGCCTGTGTGCGTAGTGCGTAGCATATTAGGCGACTTAGAGAGATTTTCCCATCTGCAAAATTTGAAGGCCTTGGGATAGGATTCCCCTCGAGCCAGTTATGACTCAGATATGATAGTGATATCGGCACAAGAGAAATTTCTTATTGGATGAGTTCGGAAAGCATACAAGTGTTAGTATTTTAGCAGATGCAAAATTACGCAGTAAGTAGGAAATCATCCTTAAGTTGAAAACAATATTTGTTTGTTTTAATAGCATCCGTGCAGCTGAAGACTCTTGTTGCGAAGTTTTCTGCTTTCATTGTGAACAGCGACACAACTTTACATTGTGTGAATCAAGGGCCTGGCATAAGTTAGGTCCAGAAATGGTCACGAGTAACGGTGACTAAGCCGTTAAGGTGGCAAGCCTCATTATAAACAGAGCTAATTCAGTTCTTTTGCAGTCCGCAACGGCTCGTTTGTTTGATACTATGAATTTTTTCCTAGAGGATGCTCGCGTGTTGGTTAAAAGTGCATCACAAATGTCTTACATATCTAGGTATTTAGCAAATAATCGTAAGTCTAAACCAATTAGTAAGCTAGCGTTTATAGATCGGGGCTGGGGGGATGCAAAAGAAAACCTGTGGATTACGATGTGGTGAAATGTGAGAGCATGAGACGCACGAAAAGTTGTTTTGTATGTGAAAAATGTTTTCGCATGTAGTCAGTCTGGTGTGTGTGCCATTACAAGTCACAGAAGTAAGCCCTACATGGAGAAGGTATGAACACCTACAGCGAATTACTTTAGCTAAGCAGGGTGCACTTTGGGGTTGCTTGAACATTGATGTATTAGTAGTGAGTGATTTCTATTGGAAATTAGTGGGCCAGAATTGCAGCAGTGGTAAGGAGGGACCAGTAGCTGTGTGTTGCAAGTTATTGCGGCTATTAAGGGGGCGTCTCGGCCTGCCTAACCAAACAAATAAAAATTCTGCTGCTGTTCTTATGAGACAAGTAGTTTCCAAATTGTGTAAGGTTGAATCTGCCGATATGATTTCTTGTCAAGACACTAACGTTTTTCAAGAGGTTTTTTAACACAGTCAAGGACTCATGAAGAAGTTAAGTTTCACTACCACGGAAACGGAATCACGACGTCCTACTCCGAGAATTACTCGATATGTGTAAGTCGGCCAACATCGATTGCAAATAAATCTCGAATAGTCAGCAAAGTGTGACATGGTAATGTCGGAATAGTTAATGGAGGGTATTGTTGAGGAATTTCCTGACCAAGCGGAGTTGTGCTAAGCTGGGATGCAGCACTATGTGTCGCACCATCCTGTGGTCAGAGAAGAAAAAACAACTACCGAACTACTCATAGTTTACCGTGCAAGCGCTAGGGCTCAGGGAAATTTAAGCTTAAATGATTGTCTGTTAAAACGAAGATTTCGTTTAACTTTCCCTGCGAACCCACTTGTAAAAATATGATAATGATGAAATTCATCCGGAGTGTTTACGCGGACGATTTTAATAGCGGCGCACGAGGTCAAGTTTTTTAACAATAATCTGTTATTACAAGCGCAGTCAGCAAGTTCCTAGGGGAACATTGGGGGAAGAAAAATGAGTGCAACATTATTGAGGTCAAAGCATCTTATGTTAAGTCCCATTTCGGATCGTCCAGCGCAATCGACTAAAAAGTCTTAGGTATAGGCTGGGAAACTTTTGGCGACGAGGTTGCTTTCGATTTCCGCATAGCAGCGTCCAATCTACGCCTGCTATATCCGGTATTTTCATTTTTTAAAGTTAATTTTCCAGGATCTACGTAAGTCTGACCTCGAATGGGATGAAGAAGTGTGCAAAGATGTGAAGCTATTGTTCGCGTCAACGAGTGTGCCAGAAATGCCGAAAGCTTTCCAACAGTTCTTCTCAATTTCTAAATTTCTCAATTTTTCTCGATTTTCTCAGTGCACTTTCGCTAAGACAAAGGTCGATTATATCATGCGGAGTCCATATGTGTCCAATTAATAGCCTCTGCAAATGAAGCAGTGCGTCTGATTCTACTAACTGCAAATTCTGGAGTTCCTCCTATTCTCAGCATCAGCTTACCTCGGCTCAAGCTTCCAGGAAAGGTTGTTCAATCGAAGCTAATAGCCTTGCCTCTTGAGTTATGACTATTGTTTGTTTACTGCACTTATTCGGTGACGGTATATCGATCAAATCAAGAATGCTGAATATCGTATACTGATTATATATTTCGGGGATGGATGCGGTACTACAATATCGTCACAAGTTTACAAGGTAATGGAGTCCATGGCAGGTTAAAGTTGTTTCAGTGGTGTAGGTCTAAGTATGGATCCTCCTGCCACACTACATGCCACACTTAGACGTAGTAAGGACACGGAAACAACAAAATTGTACGATTATACGATACAATACACGCAAACTTTGCTTGTTGTCTTGACAACAGCCCACGTCCCGCGTATTCACAGCTTTCGTGTTCGCATCAGAATGTTTGCTGATGCCTTGTAAGATGAAAGCTTTTGATCAGTGGCGCACTGAGAACATCGAATTTACATCCGTAACAGACAGTACCACATGAACACCGCTTTATTGGGTTGTACTCCTGCATTGCCAATGCTTTTATATTGGATTGAAAGTTTTAGTTGTTCTACAGATGTGCTCTTACAAAACATCCTGAATGGCCCAGTGTGAGAATATATTTTTTTATGTAGCTTAATGTTCTACTCAACTTCTATTGTTAAGCCTTTGATTTACTATGTAAAAACGTTTCCACTGCAGATTTGTTCTAGAATTTTTGTAAAACACGAGCAATTGCATCTGCGAGGTCTGATACCTCAATTAAAGCCAGTCAACTTTGATAGGTTAGTACTTCCTATGAGCTTAGTTAAAATTACATATTTTAGGGTCTCATCTTAGGTTCAAAATCATGTACTAATAAAGCCCTTTAATTTTTGAGACCGTGTTGCTTAAGTACCGTTTGTCAGGTATTTTCTTAAGTATATGTAACTCACTGATGGACAATCTTCTAGTATAGGAATATTTTTGGATTGTCAAAGAAAACCTGTAATTAAGCAAAAGCAATAATATCATTTCATTTTATATTATAATAATAGTATTTCATTTACCTTGTATGTGTACATTAAGCTGACCTACATGGCGCAAGTATATAATTAATCATGGGTGTGTAGAATAAGCCCAGTGGCTATCAAGTTCTATGACACTCTAGCCTGGCAGGAAAAACGGATGTAGGATAGGAGCAATGTTAGATGTTTTATATTGAGAGCTGCAATGTTGTTAGTGCTTTGCTAAGTTAATGTTGTTTTGATCACAAGCTTATTCATGTATGGCTTTTAATCAGCAGATGTTGTTAGTGACATAACACAATTTTTTTTCACATTAAATGCACACAGCTTCCTTTTCTTGTGCTGCCATAATTTTTGACAAAAATTACCAGTTATAAAAGCATCAGAAAATCTTCCAACCGCAGTTGTTAAGGTAAAATTTTTAACGTCGCAATTGAGTCCCAAATTTGCTAAAGTGAGCCACCTCATTCACAGAAAGTCAAAGATCGTGGCAATGACCCAGTTAATTTTTTAGGGCATTTTGTTCTTAGGTCCTTTGAAATTTTGCCTTTTCATGAACAGATTTAATACTTTGAATTTCCTGCAATAGAGCTATAGGGGTCAATGAAGTCTCCAATTAGAACTTCTAACTTTTATTCTTCAGTGATCTAAGGACATTCCCGTAATTTAATTGTACACAAAAAAGTTGCTATCTTGTCTTATAACTTCCTTAATCATGCTGCCCCTGTATATCAATGTGTAAGAAAAAGTTATGAGTCTCTACCTTATTTTGCACTGTAGGAGATATGAAATGGACTGTGGCCATGCACATGCTGACAATAGATCCATAACTTACATGTAAGGTACCAGTTTCATGAGGGTGATGGTAATTTTGAATTGCCTTGGTTTTTGTGTTATTTTCCTCTTGAAATTGTTGTATTTCATCTCGACCATCAATGATGTAGTCATGCATCATGACTCATGAGGTATTGTATTACGATTTTGTGTTATGTAAAGTCTTATGCCCATCTGTAATGGTTTGCAATTTTATTACAGGATAACGTTTTTTGAAGATGGCTCCTGTTAGCAGTGATCCATGTAATGAGGAAAAGTATCCCAGAATCACGGAACGGATTCTTAAACAGCTTTGCAAGGAGCACAAGTTGTATCAAACCCCTTATTTAAATGACATACTATATTTGCATCACAAAGGGTTTCCTAGAATTGAGTGCTTAGAGGAGTATAGTGGTCTCAAATGTCTGTGGCTTCAGTGCAATGGCATCCAACGAATTGAAAATTTAGAATGCCAGCAAGGTTTGAGGTGCCTGTACTTGCAGCAAAACTTAATAAGCAAAATAGAGAATGTGGCACACATGAAAGACCTTTCATCTCTGGACATCAGCAGCAATTGCATTTCAATAATCGAAAATTTATCTGGTCTTGAAAATTTATCCACGTTACAAATTTCCAGTAATCGCTTGGTAAGTGCAGCTGACATTCGTCATCTGACACAATGCCCAATGCTCTCTGTGCTGGACTTATCGAACAACAGGCTGACGGACCCCGATATTGTTGATGTCCTAGCAATTTTGCCAAACCTTCGCGTCTTAAACTTGATGGGAAATCCAGTAATCAAGCAAATTTCGAATTATAGAAGAACTATGATCATTAAGTGCAAGCAATTGACGTACTTAGATGATCGGCCAGTTTTTCCTAAGGAAAGGGCGTGCACAGAGGCTTGGGCCTCTGGTGGTCATGAAGCAGAAAAGCGTGAAAGAGAGTCCTGGGTGAGTAAAGAGAGAAAAAAGGTCGAAGATAGCATTAGTTTCTTGCGCGAGATTAGGGAAAAAACAGATAAGGCAGGCAAGGAGATGAACAAAGAATCAGAAAGCAAGGTCAGTGCCAAACGCATTTGTTCTGCATTTTGAGTTGTAACAAAAGATCTTATTTAGATCATTTCTTTAATTCTTTAATGTTTTCTTGATATTCCTTGATTTTCAAAATAAAATAAATTTTTTTTAGGATTTTTCCGCACCGTGTGTTATACCGAGTCGTGATGGCAAGATAGCGAGCGAGGTTCTTAAATTAGATAACAATGTGACAGAGGCAGCTGGGAAATCGTTTCAAGCAATGCAAAGTTCGCCTGAAGCATTCGCAGATCTTAAGATACGCGATCCGTGTAAGCCTGGGCAAGTGAATGCAAATGGTCGCAACGACGAAATACAAAACTTATTTGAAGCCGAAACTGCGATTTGTGAAATAATTCAGATGAAGAAAGTTCTTGTTAATCCTAATGCTGATCACAACGTTCCAGCAGCAGCTTGTTCCTTGTTGTCCGATTCGTACCTGGACGCAGATCCTAAGCCTGATTGGAAGCAAGATCTGCTGGTTAAGGTTGATTGCAGTGATGTGGACGAGACTGATCTGGAGATCTATGAGCTTCCAGATACTCAAAAGAGGTCTTCCGGTCTCTTAATCCAGGTATGCTTTGCTTTACGAAGTTGCTTATTTGTAAGAATTACGCATGCATTTATCTATGGAGCAAAATTACCGGTTTATTATTGTTTTTCAAATTTGCTTTAAATTTTTATACATAGCATGTGGTGTAGTTGTTTTCAAAAAGCAGGCGTCTGTGACTAATCTTTGACACAACCATTTTTTGTAAAACATGCTTGTATATTGTTGTAAATTTCGCCTGATAAAACGTTTAGTTTCGCTTTTGTTCGAAGGAGGTCGCTATTTCGCAGTCTGAAATATTGTTAAAAGATGACGCCTGGGTTGAAGAAAAGGAGTCGGATCCAGCTTCTTTGGACAAAGGATCTTATTCCGCTGACACTGGGCTTTCGAATTCTCATGTTATTGACAGTAATTGCAGTTCGGTTACTAGTGACTATGACGTTGCGTGTGGTACATTCTCGCATCCGCATGCTAACGATATTGATGAAAAGGGTCGGACTGGAGTTGCTTCCTTCATAAGTTGATTTCCTTGGTGAGGGACGGATATTGTATTGATTGCATCTTTGTTTGATGAGTTATCCTTGGTGTTTAAGCTGCAATTTACGCCATTTGCCGTGTATGTTAAGTTTATTAGACTTCTCGTTTTGCTATGGCTTGTACTTTATGTAGTGTACATAAAATATATTGCGTGCTTCGACAATGCTTATATGATGCCGTGCATTTTTGAGAGGATTTTGCGTTCAACTCTGGGCAAGCGCTGGGAAGACGCGCAGGCTTTATTGGCTATCAGTCTCCGGCGTAGATATGCAACCTGGACATGTGCTGTGCTTTCCGAATCAGCAAGATGCAGTCTGTCATGTCAAGACTTTGCGATGCTTCGAGGCAACAAAGTTTTTCAGCCATTTCGAATGCCTCATTTTAAACTTGAGATGGTGTTAGAGTTTTATGGTGTAGGAGAATTGAGCGCTCCATTTATGCAGTGTTTCTATGTGTTGCTGCTTTCGCTAAGACTGAAGATTGACAGAAATAATGGGCCGCTGACTTTAAATTATAGTACTTGACCCATAAGCTTTTCAATTTCTTAAAAATGGAAAGCAAAAGTAGAGACAGCATCCGATTTTTTGGGTCACTCGGGCGATCTCGCGCTCTTCGGTGTTGGTGTGTTCACGAGCTGCTTAGATGAGTGGCACAATCTATATAGATGAACATTTCCTTTAATGACAAGAGCATAGCAGTGCGGCTTAATGCCTTCTATGGCAATAATCATGAGACAGATTTTTTATTACTAACTTGAAAATCAATTTCGCATGCGTGTTTGAGTTACTGCAATCCGCGATGTTGAACTAAGTAGTTTAGTACAAATTTGAATCTTCACGATTAATGCCAGTTAGCTGGTAAACTCAAGAGAGTCCGCATCACGAGCTGAAAGCTGGCCAACTTCCTTGACTGAGGATGATGAGATGATGTTGCAGCTGCGGCAAAGCTCTGAGCCATCGATTGATAGGCAGTGTTAAAAAGTCATCTGTTTGAAGTCTCTACTGAGGGCGGCCCACCATAGCAACTAAATACGTTTAGAACACGTTGAGCATCAACGAACCGTCATCTTTCTCACCTTGTATATCTCTATGGCTTGGCATGCTAATATTGTCCTGCGCTGAAGATATGCTAAGGTAGTTGTTATTTCATATCGTTACTCCACCTAACGGTGTGCGCACAAGAACCAATATGCCACCACAAGTTTCATCTTGACGGCTGGGTTTGCATGGCATGATGCATGTGCGCACACCAAGAAACACCTCTTGAACAGAATTATACAGTAGCTCACAATTTTAAACTATTCTAGTCGGTTTGACAAAAAGCCGCATAGCAAAGAATGGTTACAGAAACTAACGTCTAATAGTTGCTGTTGGGTCAACGTTGAAGGCGCCCAGTGCCACGAACATAGGGATGTAAAGCAGCTACAGGTCACGTAAAGCCAATTTCATTTTAAATGCAAATCTTACATTATTGAACTAAACACCCACACAAACTAACATATCCACAATGTCGTAAAATGTGCTTACAGTACTATTTGCCGTTTTAAACTCTGAATTTATTGCTTGTTGAGCGTCCTGTAGCAATTCGTTGTTCATTGCTTGAGCGCTGTTTAACTTGCGTCATACTCGTGCCAATAGTGTATGCCCATGCCTTTAGTACAAGAAGCAATTTAAAGCAGTACAATAACGGATATGTTAATACCGACGCAACGCTTGGTGGGAAGCAAGCATGAATTCAACATCCTTTTCAATTGTCACAGGGGCTTGAATAAAAAACGAGGCGTTAGGAAATTCTACCTGGCATCAAAATTAGTTAGTATGCCTTCTAATTACAAAAAAGACGTTTTCCAAGGCAAGACGAAGTGAAGGGTGCTCGTAGTTTCTTCGAGGCATCTTAAAACATAAAAGCAAATTTATTTACCTTTAAAACCATGTCGAGATAATTTCGTAATAGCTAGGGTCCCTATATAATGATGGGTCCTGCGGATAAAATAACCGCGGCAAACTTAATTGTCCACCATTTTTGGTCCACACTTGTGTCGCGAATGCATGGGCCGCAGTGCGTGCATAGGTTTTAGGGCTCGTAATTTGGCAAGTTATATTGCCTGCATCAACAACAAAATAAGGATGGTCAAGATGCTGAGAGGAATAAATTGAGATTGCTGCTAAATTGCACCTCAACTAATGCTGTGATGATTGTTATAGCTGTTTGCCGCTGATTTCGCTCCCTGGGTATGTCCAACATCGCAGTGTAGATCTCCTGTTTAAACATTTGCTCTTTTACCAGGTATTTTTTTGCTCCTTATGTTCTGTAAAATAAAATAAAAACGCTAATAAAAGAGTCTGCGTGGTATGCCTGACGAAGTTCACCTCTTTATGCCTAGGTTGCTTGTTATGATAGGATGCATGGTGCAGTTAGGCAAAATTAGCTCGCAAAATTTCTAATTCGTGTTTTGTTACTGGAACAGGATGTAGAAGTACTAAGTATAGTATAATACAGAAGATATGCATGGAAGAAGTGTTTATGCGATTAGTTGTCATGAAACAGCAAGCAAGATATATGAAGTCAATAAGACTCCACCCTCTGCACCAACCATTATCATCCGCTATAGTAACTAAAGTGTTAAGAGAACGAATAAACCATTCAATTTCATATCTTGTTCAAGTTTCCTGTTACTGTCTCACTGCTGATGTAAATCTGAACATTAAAAATTGTACATTCAATACACACCTAAGAAAACACAAGGACAAAGTAAGCAAGTCCATTTTAGCTACTAAAAGCTGAAAATCACATTATCATGAAGATGTTTCTAAAGTTAGCCCCGAACTTTTTAGGCATAGGATAGGGTTGATTTTCGATCTTATGAGACAGAACACATTCTCTAGGGGCATCCTGTGCAGAACCTGCCTCCTAGAAAACACGTGAAAACAAGATTTCTAAGCGACTTTTATATTGGAAAGAGGGACATTTAGGAAACAATAGTACAGGATTGAGATGGGAGCCATTCTTCCCAGCGCTAAGTGTTTTCATTAACTGCCAAGACTAATGATGTCCTTGTCACCTGGTAAATTCCGTCTCGTCGAATTTTCTTTTACCACGAACTGACATGAACAAAGAGACAGCCTTCGGATCGCCTACAAGTTCTTTTACGACAAAGGTTCGTGTTGCTCGCACTCGATCTCTCCTTCTATCGACAAACGTTACTCTATTTACACGAATTTCTACGTGTAACTAGATAAACTTTTAACAATATTCTTTCGCAAAGTTCCTTTACTTACTAATTTCTTGCCAGGGAAACTCGAGGCGCTGTGGCGCTCATGCGTAGGTTCTTTGTAGTAGGCACTACCGACATCGGCTTTGTCGTCATGCCGCCGGATTGCTAGTATTGCTTCTACCGACGTCCGCATAATCGATGACGTCGGTGTCACCTGTTTCACGGTGGCGTTTAATTTGCTTCTGGCCACCCACACACCAGCCTCTCCGAAAAAAATGTCGTCTCTGACATTTGTCGCCAAAGTTTCAACTTCCGCTTCAGTC
>QQSS02208897.1:0-11559 GCA_003687565.2 Craspedacusta sowerbii
GTGTTTGTTGTATGATGAAAGGCTTTATTTCCCAACTTGTATTTTAGTTTTACGGTGGTGATAAAAGAATTGCTAGGGAAAATCAGTTGTTTTCACACCGTCACAAATCTCCCTCATCGTACACCGTCGGCAGTAACATGAGTAACTGGCTTTCATAGGCAAACAGGACCTTTAGACGTATTTTTGCTTGTGTCAACTGTCTTCTCTTTTAAAAGGTCAATTTCCGTAGAAAATTCCAGCGTTAATTTTGGTTTCCTACGTGTTATTTCAGGAATGCGTTTGTTGGTACGGTAATTTTATAGGGAATACATTTACCAAAATAAATTTGTCTTCCGCGAGATGTATTGCGAAAAAGTCCAGTCATCCGTGAATGCTTTCATTGCTGATAAGATACCTTGTTTGCAAGTTGTTTGGAGCGTTGTAATTTCACCAATTCCTGCCTGGTAGCTTGTGCAAGAAGAATTGGTGAGCAATTTTGATGGCACTACAAGTAATGTAAATTGTGCTTAATGTAAAGCGCCGGGTATCTGGAGATATTCGACGCACTTCAGAGCATTGGTGCCAAGTTTGGCCGATATAGGTGATGGATTGGCGTGGATATCCATTATTACCTAGTTTGGCTTCAAATGCTGTTCCTTCTAGTGTTTTCCCTGCAGTCTTGTCTCTCCTCGCAAGGTTGTACTTTGGTTTCGGATGTCATCATCGTTTCTTGAAGTACTTATCAAAAAGCATACCTGGAGCATATGATTATTTTGGAGTTAGTGTTACGCTGATACTATCAATTTTTCAAAGAAAATTGATCAAAGATATACAAGAAATAACAGGATCCAATCTAATATTCGTCCCAGCAGACAAAAGTAGCTGTGTACAAAGTCCCGGTAGACCAGTACAGGAGACTGCTACATGAAAACGTAGCAAGCGCATACAGGCGATCAACAAAGAAAGCAAAGAAATTGCCAAACAGCTGGAACTCGACAACAGAATCGAGAAGCTCGCCCAAAAGAGGCTTAGATAACCTTAAAAGACCACAAGGAGAATTTCTCTACCAATCCCCGGTACACAAAAAAAACTGCAAAAGTGGAACGCGGCATCGTCAGCAAAACGCACCTGGAAACTATCAACCAAAGAGTAAGAGTGTCCGTTAATCGCGTTACAGCCCCAACAAAAATACTCACATTCACTTTGTTTATTGTTCACAAAATTTATTTATTTACTCACTGATGCGTATGCATGATCTTCCTTACTCACTAGATTCTCCATCTCAACTGTCAAATTCTCTGGCCTTATATACAAAAATTGTTTACTTCATACAAACCACGGGAATTCCTCACTCCCAACATTATACACAAATCACCATGCGTCACATAAACAAACCTCCACAAGCTAATTAACAAGCATCATAAACCAACCTACACAAACTAATTTACACCATGACGACGGATGGTCCCACATAAACAAACTAAGTATAGCAATGAGGGGCGGATTCCCCACACTCTCCCCCGTTTGAGTAACAAGGTATACAAATTTGTCAGAAAAGGTCCATTAGGATCGCCAGTGTCTTATTTTTACTTCTTATGTTAATTTGCGATCTCCATTTTCTTTATTACATTTCTATTTAAAAGAAGGAGTCACTGCTGTTAGGGTTCATCTTCATTGCTTTCCATTTGGTCTTGTATCGTCACTTAAGCCATGGCTGCCGCCTTTCTTGTCGCTCGCGTCTCTCGCCTGCCTTGTGCTGGCTTGTCTTGGTTGTCTATACTAGGTTTGCTATCGCAACTTAATTCCAATGGATAGAGATGTTGTATTAGTCGCTCCAGCAACGATCTAGCTGTCCTTACTTGCACGGCTCTAACTATGCCATCTTTTCCGTGAAATTGCTCTTCCACTACGCCGATAATCCACCGTCCCCGATTCTTGTCGTCCCCTTTGATTATCGCGACATCTTCTTTATTCAAGGTGTTAGTAGGAGATTCTTTGTGCTCGTTTGCGTGACTTTCCCGAAGCCCACGGTGGTTTTCGTTTCGCCATCTTGCCCAAATGCTTTGCTTTACTTCTCTGTTATACTTAGCTTTCCTACGTAAGTCCTTTGCTTGAAGGTCATGATAGCTCTCAATAGGCATTAAGGTGTTTACATCTGAACCGAACATTAAGATGTTTGGGGTCAGCACGGGCAGTTGAATATCAATCTCTATGTAATACAGAGATCGGTTGTTGATCGTTATTTCGACATCAAGTAGAGCGTCTTGCATCTCCGAGTAAGTGAGTGTCGATTTTTCCATTACCTTGTATAACGTCTGCTTTACTACACCGATAATCCTTTCGTATTTCCCACCCCACCAAGAGGCTCGGATTAAGTTAAGTTGCCATCGAATGGCTTTGGTCGAAAGTTCATGTTATACTCTTTCATCTTCCAAATCTCGTTTTAGCCAAGATTCCGTAGCCACAAACGTTCTTGCATTGTCCGAGTAGATCGTAACGGGTCTTCCCTATTTGGCAATGAATTGCTTTAAAACTTTATAAAGGCTGCTCACTTGTCATGTCTTTCATTAGCTCAAAGTAAACAGCACGGGTGATGCAGAGTTTTTAAATGTGCGTCCATAATTTTTTTTTCTTGCGAGAGCTCAGGCGTGTGGTAAATACCCTGGGTGTGTAATAGTCAGGCTTGCAGCTAGCAGGAACGAGTCACTCTGAGCGGCGTTGCCGTTTCGGTGCTTGCACCTCCCTCTGTTCTTTTATGTCCGTATATGGAATCTTCTGCTGGACACCCTACGGCGCACATTCCGCCGTGGCCAGTTCGGGTGCCTTACCTTGTATGGGCATAGTTCCTGGTTTCGTATCGTTAGTCATTTTATAGTTTCTGCCCTATTAGCCCAACCTTTCTTTGACTGGGCATTGGACACTCCTTTCGTATGCTTTGTAGGTGTGTGTAGAGAGAGAGAATCTGGAGACGTGGAGCAAGACACCAGCTAGGTATGTTTTACTTGGGCACCTGTTAGCTTCTCGTGTTATGTTTGGACTTGTTACGCTATATATTAATTTTAGGTTAAATGTATAGCGATCGCATTGGCAGAATTTGTGTATTTAATGTTGTAAGCCTTATTAAATTTGATGTTTGATGAATGGCGTTTGCTTCTTTTGATTCTTACTATGCGCTGTTGTAAACTTTATATATTTCATTACTTTAAAAAGGTTTTCGGAATTATTCGGTCAAACAATGCGTCGTTTGTTCTGCATCTCTTGCGCTGAGTTGGAGTTTGCTGACCCAGACAGCTACACGGTGCATCCCTTGAATTCGCCCCTTGCATATGTAGATCCAATTTGCAGGTACCTCCAGATTAGGGGCTACTATGTTTGGTTCAAATTCTTCACTTCCAACATATCCGCTGCTCCCTTTTAACTAGAAAGAAGACCTGACTTCGTATCTCCGCCTTGTCAAGAGATCCTGATTTCCTTTCGGCTTCTCTGTGCCTAAAATTCGCCAGAAACCTATGATTCACGCCAGCACTCTAAGCAGTATCCAGTAGGTCAGCTTCTCCACTCAAGTCATCAATATCCTCCTTAACTTCGATTGATGGTGCAAAGATCTCAGCAGTGACTTTTGCTTCAGCTTCCGTTTTGATATTGTGCTCCGTCGGCACGTCCATGGGCCAATTTTTATAAGTGGAAATTCAAGTAGGTTCTGACCACAAAATGTTAGACAACTTGTCAACGGATACACCTCTGCTTCCTAAATCTGCTCGATTTTCCGTATCCGGCACGTGCCTCCATGTAATATAATCTGCTGCTCGTATTTTTTTTAACAAGATTTCGAACGTACTGCTTGTAATTTCTTTGGCCTCTTATCCAATGCAGGGTGGTCTTGCTATCCGTACACCCCCACCACATGTCGTAGGCAAATCCTCCCCATAGCTTACCGCACAATGGTGCGTAAATTCGTTACCTTGTGAGCAGCCACTTGCTGGAATCTCGGAATGGTAAGAGTTCTCTTAGCGATTCTTGGTTTTGGCCCTCTCCATGTGCAATCACTGCATATATCACTGCGCTGACTCCGTCACCGCTCGCGTCACCAAAGCTATGTAGATTCACGTAGTCTAGTCGATGCGAACAGGCTTGCTGACCAAGGTTCTTGGAATTGTTGACGCGCTCAGGAAATTTTTTCCTCAAAGCCTTGCATCTCTGAGGACGTTCATTGGGTAGCTCTGAGTCCCACGCCACCTTTGCTTCGCAAGCCTCCAAGAACAACATCTTTCCTACCAAAGCAACAGAAACAAAACCAAGAGCATCGTACACAGATGCCAGTGCCTGCAACAAACCTCGCTTTGTACTCGGAACATCATTTTTTTGGAAGCTGTGACTAATAGTGACGGTGGCCTTCGTTCAATGAAGCCCCAGTATCTTGCTTTCTTGGTTTCTCGTTCCACGCCGAGTCTTTGCAATGTGACATCGGTTGCAGTGGTCATGCTGGCGTCATCCAGTGATGTGAAGTTTGAATGCCACTTATTCAATGAAATTCCTCCCCCATCGAACATGCTGATCAGGTACTTTTTCATTTGTGAGACGGTTTCCAAGGCTTCGCCACCTAAAGTAGTGTCGTCTACGTGCAAACTCCGTGTTACTTCGTCAAACAGTTCCTAGTGATCCTGCTTTAATGATGAAAGATGCTGCTCCAGGGTGACGCCCAGAAGAAATATAGATTGCACTAACCCAAACATCCCTCTAGTATCGTGGTGACTTTCTGCCTTCTTATGTCTTCTATCCAATGAAATCGATACGCATCTCTGTCACGTTCCCGAATGCGAATCTAATGAAAGGCTGGCTTTATGTCTCCTGTTAGAAGAACATGCTTGAAGCGACATCGAATTAAAATGTCCCACATCAAGTTTTGTAGCGCTGACCTAGTTTAAAGACATTAATTTAGAGATGGCCTTCGCTGCTCCCTCTGGACTAGGCGTCATAAACGATCCTGAACGACCATTACTTTGACGACTCCCGTTTGAATTTGTTCGCAAATGATTGAGTCGTACTCTTTCAAAAGAGTCGGGTTTTTCCTGAATTTTGCCAGCAAGTTAGATATGCGTCCTAAGCTCGTTGACTTGTTTTTTGGCAACATAGGGTGGTCGTCCTTCCATAGAAGTGCAGTTTCTTACCACCCTTCCTTTCGCTATACCAATTGCTCCTTAAACTCTTCATAAACATGACTGTGCGACGATCCCAATTCCTGCACTCCCAGAACGTCCAGGTCGCATAACCGCTCGATGTCCGCGCTTGTTGTTTTTACCAACAGGCTTATCTTCACTTCTAATTCTCTTCGTGGTGATATTATAGTCCATCCCAGTTTCGTATATTCGGCCACAGGCTTCTTTGGCTTCCCGGCTCGGGCACAGGTACTTGTCTTGATGGCGGAAAACTCTCCTGCTCCAAGAATTAAATGGACCGGAAGTTCTTGCTTCTGATCCTCGTCAGTCATCAGTAGTTTTAGGTGACTGAACATCGAAATCATTTCCGAGTATCTCGGATTTGGAACAGCTAACAGTTCTTCTTGATCAAAACTCCCGACTTCTACCTTCTTTTCGAAGTCACCCGAAAGATTTTCGATTGTGACTTCGAAAACGTCAATGCTTCTGGAAGTTTTGTGTATAAGCATTTTCACTTGCCGCAACGCTTTTCGAATAAGGGAAAGTCCGATTCTCTGCAGAAGGGCTGATGAAGGAGTAGGAGCTTCCAACACCATAGGAGCTTCCAACACCAGGGTCCAGTAAGGCTCGGCAAGTTATTCCATTTACTCGCACCACTACTAGGGGGTAGGTTACGCTTTTTGTGTCGTGCGCCGCCATCACTTGTTGCGTTCACTGCGTCTTATCACATATAGACGTGTGGTATCGCGCTCCACACTTGCCGCAGCCATGTTTCCATTTGCAGTCTCTCGCCCTGTGCTCTCCTCCAAGACAATTGTAACAAAAACGTCTGGAGCTCACCATTCTCTTCCTTTCTGGCACACTAGTAACCATTGTACATTCGGCAGAAGAGTGCGACGTTCTATCACAAAACACACATTCCCTCGTTTTCCTAGATCAAAGTTTCTCTTTACTAGTGAGGAAGGCTTTTTCATGTCGCTGCGACTGCACGGTAGTACTATCCACACTCACCGAATTTCTTTCTGTCCATTTCCGCAAGGACTCCACGAGATCAGGAAATCACAATTCTTGCCACTTGTCGTCCATGGTAAAAAAATCAGATCAAATGCCAGGTAAACGATCAAGGATCATCCGTACGTACCTATCGATTTCTCTGACTCACCCGAGTGCTTCTAAAGTTTGCATATGAGTTAAGAGCTTCTCATAAAACTCATGCACCTTGCCAGGATTTGTTCCATTTATAATGGGTAAGCTCATAATATGTTGCACATTAGCGTTGATGATCTCACTAGTTTTTCCAAATTTAGACTTCAAGATTCCCTTTGCTCGCTCATATCTCTCGCTGTGAAAGGAAGTCCATCTACTAACAAACGCACGCCAGGAGCTTAAAGTTCTTTCAAGTATGAGAACTCGCTCACCAAGGGAATGTTCGGTTTGTCAATTTCCACTTTAAATTGTCGCCAGAAACGAAGCCAGTCTAGACGCGTTCCATTAGACTTTGTAATCATCAGTCTAGGTAGCTTTGCTCGTGCATAATCGGTAGTCTAACCCTTTTTCCAAGGATGACTTTTCGAAGTCCTTACGTAGTCGTCATTAAACTCCCTGTAATCATCGCTTCTCTTCGAACTCTCTTTGCAGCTTTTCCTTTTCCATGTTTACTTCGATTTATTTACTTGTTTCCCGTTCCTTCCGCTGGTGTTCTGCGAGTTGTAATGCAATATGGTGGGCGCACACTTCGAAGAACTCTAACGTTGTGTTGAATTCCTCAGTCCAAATTTTTACCTTCAGAACTCTTTCCTCGTTGTTTATTTTTGCTCTTTGAACATCAGTCTTAAGCATGTGCATTTCATCAATCCGGCTTTTGCAAGCCTGCGAATGCCCATCCACTTTTAATTTTTTTGTCTCTTCGCTTGATTCCCTCTGACTCACTATCCCAAATCTCAAGCAGAGCGAAGCTCTTGGTCACCTGTCTAAGCAAGTCCTCAGCAGTTGCCATGGTTTTAATTACAAAGTCCTCGATCATGCACCCGTTATCTCAAATATCAGTCAATAAATCAATAGCCTTTTTCTCTTACAGCAACGAAATTTCTCCTAATTTTCTATTAATCTTCGCCTTTGTCCTTTTGACAGCTCAATCACCTTTCTGATTGGAATGCCTGATAGCAATTTCACGTTAAACGCAACTGCTGCTCAGTACTAAATTACTTTATACAAGTCACTAAAACCTCAAGTCGAAATTTCACGTGCCGCTGTTTTGCGTAATTTTAAGGTAACTTTCACTCACCGAAGTCCCGTCGGAGGTGCCAATTTTGTCGGGGAATCGCGTTACAGCCGCAACAAAAATACTCACTATCACTTTGTCACAATATTTATTTGTTTACTCACTGATGCTTATACATGATCTTCCTTACTCACTGGATTCTCCATCTCAACTGTCAAATTCTCTGGCCTTATATACAAAAAGTTGTTTACGTCGCACAACCCACGGGAATTCCTCACCCCCAACATTATGCACACATCACTCTGCCTCACATAAACAAACTTCCACAAGCTAACTAACAAGCATCAGAAACCAACTTGCATAAACTAATTTACACCATGACGACGGATAGTCCCACATAAACAAACTAAGTATAGCAATGAGGGGAGGATTCCCCACAAGACAACGAATGTCCAGCAATGGCTCAGCACGGACACGGGTATAAAATGGTTCAATGGCATAGCTGACAAAAGAAACACGTATTTCGTCCAATTTGACATCGTGGATTTCTATCCCTCTATTTCAGAGCCGCTGTAGATAAAAGCCCTTTCTTTTGCCGAGCAACGCACGCCCATTGACGCGAACGTAAAAGACATTATCTTGCACGCCCGAAAATCGCTCTTGCTCTTCCACGGCGAACCATGAAAAAAATCCAATGGGCAGCTATTCGACTTCACTATGGGCTCATACGATGGGGCAGAAGTGAGCGAGCTAGTTGGTCTCTGTCTGCTGCAAATGCTTGGCGATTTGGTCCCGAGCATTGATTTTGGTCTTTACAGAAACGATGAACCTACTCCAATACACCCGGCTCTCAAAGAGAAAGAAACACGAAGATCACCAAGTTCTTCAAGGAAAATAACCTAAAAATTTCATTCGACATGAATTAGCCAGTAGTCAATTACCTGAATGTCACATTGGATCTGCCCACAGGCAAGTACCAACCCTACAGGAGGCCAGAAAACCCCGCCACTATAAATACACCACGAATCAATTCAACACCACTGGCCTTTTTTCCTATCTATCTAGGAGCTACTTCTCTCCAGAGTGTGTGCCTGTGCGAGTGAATGACTGACTGCCCGCCTGACGGACTGGCAATAACAGCCCATACTCCAAAGAAGCAAACACGAACGCGAGCAGAAAATCGCAAGCTATCGGAGCATACTGTAGTTTACGATACGAATGATAAGCGCTAAATAATAATAGCGTTGCTTTGTAGGTCACTACCCTCACGTCTGGAGTATACGACCCCTCTCTCCGATAACTTTTGCTCGAAAAAAACAACAACAGACCTTTGGTCGTTTTAGTATCACAATGTAATAACGTAATATATAGTAAGTTAATAGTGTTTTATAGTCTAGGTTGTCCATATTTTTTCGTCACGCTTGAAGCGTGCAGTTTTTCACGTCGCAGCTATCCATGTGGTCCTGAGGAATACCTTTCCGGTAAGCATGCAGAACAGGCACTAATATCTTTGCGACCTTAATCCATCGCGTTATCTCGTGGGACATACCTCCTGCTTCCAAGATCGAACCTGTACAAAGCCCCGTCACGTGACTCAGAGCAAACTGACTTTTATACACCAATTACCAACATATTATTTAATAACCATGTGGGAGTAATTAGCTTGCTGAATTTGGGGGCGGGTCTAGGCAAAAGGTGCCAAAATCATATTTGCCGCCACAATGGAGCAGCATGAGCGCAATCGTTGGGCTGCTGCAGGCCACCTTGAAGAAGAGAATGAAGATGAAGAGAAGGCGGCGTTGCCAACGTGGCAACCGAGGCGTGTGGAGTTGCAGTTGGCAATTACAGCGTAACTTCTGCTGAATGGTGCAGAATTTTATGGAAAATGTTCCGGACGAAAGCTTCTTTTGTAGTTGTTCGCTTGGCACTGGCTGGCCTTTGCGTCTAGATTACAAGCAGCACCTTTAAATAACCTTCCTTCCCTATTCCCGCATGGTGGTAACATGCGGCGCAGAGTACCAAACAGCGCACAGAAACTGTTACGACGTGATTGACCCAAGAGCAGCACCCGTAAGTTTCTGGGTGTAACACTTAAATAACAGGTTGCTTTTATGAAACGCTGCAATGCTGGATCAGTTCGTAAACATAGAACAACAGGTCAACACCCGCAAGCCACGTAAAAGAGCATCTGATGGGGGCAGTCCAATTAAAAATCGATTGCGGAATTAAGATAACCAGAGTCGAGTTTTGAACGTGTTTAAAACTTGTGGCTGGTATCTGACACTGGTTTCAACAGTGTTCACACTTGCATGATGGCCTCTGAGGCTAGTTTCAGAGGCTGGCCTAGCATGCTCAGCATGCTCGTGTGAACACCACATTAGAGTCTCCGGCGATTGAAGCACGTTTGATAATTAATTACGAGCCGCAGCGGGAATTATTTGCGCGTATTGCGTCAAAAAGTGTTCATGGTAGCACTCTTCCTGCGCGAAAAGAGCTTGACTAGTACAACTGGGTAGGGGAGACCGAGGCGAGTTGACATACTTTCCAATTTTTTGCACTTATCACACTTTTTATCACACATGTGTGACAATGGAAACCAAGGCCGTAAAGTTAATGCGATCATTATTTATGTCCATAAATACCTTTTAAAAGCCGCAAAGAAATGCTACATAAAGTTCTTCTTCGTTCACATTATGTTAGTAGAAAATATTTTAAAACGTGATCAACTCACCCGGGCTGGAGCGAGTGGAATTTTTTTTTTTGCTGCAGCGATAAGAATATAGTGTAACGTTAAAAGGTTGTGTCTGGCACGACACAAACGGAAATACTTTGCTAAAAATATCTCATAAAGCTATGAATTAAAAGATGCTTTGTGTTGCCACTTCAAAAAGCTGCTTGCGTTGGCAGTGCCTGGACATTCACCTAGGAGAAAGCTTCCAGTACTACTGCAATCACTCAGTCAACTACCTATTTTTTAGATTAACAAAGCAGGTGAAAATTGCACGAAACATTCACAATACAGATGAGGACAGAGGACTTCAGTCAATCTACACCAACACCTATTTCGGGTGAGGTGGAGGGACTTAGATTGCTGCCTTGTTGAACTACAGCCCATTACATTCATCTCTGTCCTTCCTGGTTTTCTTCGGTGACTTGATCTTCTTCTTCCTTACGGATAGTGGTACCTTGTTCCAGCAGCTGCTTCTCCGGGGTGCGTGCCAAAACAGCGGATCTGGGTTTCCGTCTGCTACTATTAGTTAGCTATTGAACAAAAATAAGATTAACAGAATGTAAGTAGGTCAAAAGAAGGAAAAATTATATGAAACAGTAATAAGGTTTGCTTTCTTGCACCGCATTGTAAATGCTTGTATCTGCATCGGCCTGCCCTTGACGTTAACGCGAGAGAGAATAGCATGGAAAACCTTAATTGAGGCGGCATGTTCACAGACATTGTAGAAGGGGTAGAAATATCATAGTAGATAGGAGTTCCATGCGAACGAGTGGAAGCGAAGAAACTAGCGCTCGATTCCATATTAAAAAAAAAATTGAAAAATGGAAGATTCTAGAGCCATGTAAGACGTCGAAGGCTGGTGGAACACTTAGGAAAGTGAGATGTGACGAGACTATTGTTTGGCGTTAAAGCAACACTCTAAGCATTCCTGGATGAATTCGAAGCACGATGATAGAAGATTCAAAAGAAAAGAAGCTGAGGCTTTCTCAGCTGGGGATCAGCAAGCAAAGCGCATGAATTAAAATAATTTCGTGATGGCGTATTGCAGAAACTAGAGTCAACTTACGATTAATCAATATAATGAAGTGAGGATCTATCTGGCATTGTATCAACTGAACTTGAGCCAACAGAACAGTATTGAATAGAAGTCACTGGTCCAGGCTGAATGTACCACCTTCCGAAAAATCAGTAACAGTCACAGAAAAGCCAGATGTTGCCAGAGAACTAGATTAGCGAGATACATCATTGCGAAATCAAAGATCGTTAAGCTAAAATGGGAAGAAAAGACTCAAGAGTTTTCTTTTGCAATAAAAAGCGATCCTCTGGGGTGCTAGCGCTTCTAGTTGGAAGAATTTCGTGCATAGCTAGGTTACTATCTGTTGAGCCGCTACATTATCAGTGAGATTAGCGCGAGCGGGAAGCACTTAATTTCTATTGTTCGTTTAATTGCCGCGTTGAAAGGATTGCACGGA
>QQSS02208908.1:0-11558 GCA_003687565.2 Craspedacusta sowerbii
TATGTATGTATGTATGTATGTATGTATGTATGTATGTATGTATGTATGTATGTATGTATGTATGTATGTATGTAATAGTTACTAATAACCTAAAAACCACAACATACACTACGAGGCTCTTGAGATCGTTCGAGTAGTGTCTAGCTAGAAATTCCAGAGATGGATGAATGTTTTCTCTTTGAACAGCGTCAAGGGAGTAGCAGGCGAGAGCAAGTATCAGTTTGCCAAGCGATACTAAATCTTCTTGCTGAAAAAAAGAATTTCCTTTCCCTACAATATCCGATCATCGTTCTGCCGCGAACGAAACGACAAGTAGGCAAAAACATGGAACCAACGAGAAGCTGCTGCCCGGCGACTGCATGCAAAATTATCTGACTCAATGTAGATCTTTAATATTAGTCAAGAAAACAGATATCATATTTAAGTTTGCATTCTGCTTCATAAACAGATAAAGCCTCGGAACAGTGGTACAGTAAAAAGCTCATTAGCTAGTAAATTAAATGGAAACCTGATAATGCGAAATCATAGCAGGAGTTGATGCCTCAGAATCGCTTGATAACATATCCAGTATCCCTGCGCAGTTTACCCGCAATCTAAAACAAACGAATAAAAGCTAAAGAAGATTTGTGATCACAGATAAGACGGAACTAGCCCTTCTCGTGGCAAGCGTTTACACGAGCTCTGCAGAGCATAACATCCTCTTGCCTGAGGCATTTCAGAATCAAAACACGACGACAGCTATCCGAAGAAAAAAGCTCAAACCTGGAGTTCCCGATAAGTAAGATCTTGGACGGATCAATAACTCTGCAAGCCAAGCCCAGGCTATGAATCTGGCGAATGGCGGCACTTAACTGAATAATATAACTCCAGATCAGTCGCTCTGGCATAACCTTCTGTTTGCTCTTAGTTAAGCCAGAAGCTGTGACTCCTGGCACCCAATTCATAACGCCAGCCTGAATGTCAGCAGCAGGTACATTCCGCACACCAGGACCTTTAAAATGGCGTGCCATCAGCGTCTCTGCTCCAGCATAGAAGTTATAAACGAGCACAAGGGCTGAAAACAGGTAAGGAACTATTGGAGCACTGCGCCGTTTGAAATCCTCAGTAGGCTTACCAAAACAAACATGCAGCACCAACACGAACTGGCGAGCACTGAAAGCGTCTGTTGCCACGATAACCTCACGCCTATTACACCAAACTTACAGGGAAACTTTACACAAGCTCTTATCGTAAGCTTAGCAGGGCAACACATTTTACACTTAGCTAACAGAAAAATCATGCAACTAGAGCAGAACAGAACAAGTTAGATGAGCTGTCAAACAAGTATTACACTACAAATGCTGCATCATTTGATATTTTGCAACACAGTTAACATGTCCGAATGAAATTATTAAAGAAATTCAAAAGAAGTCAAAGATCTTCGCGAAATATCCTTCACACACAAGCTATAGCTCATACCAATATTTACTCACATGTATCGCCAAAGTTTTTCGTGGTAAATACCTCCACGAGTTGAACAATGTTGCTATTCTGAATTTTCTTCCATTGCTCAACTGCTTGGACAGACTTGGGGTTCAGCAATCGAAATCCTGCAAATGCATATCTGCTGATATTTACTTTTAAATACAATACAAAGTGCAAAAAAATTTACAAGTTACAAGCATCTTTAGCAATACCTTCCTTCGACCTTTTTGTTTCTTAGTGATAAAGCAAATCTAGAAACAATCAGCTCAGTACCGACAACAAACAAAAAACAGCGAATTTTGACGGGAAACTTGTTAATATTGACTGGGAGCCTGTTAAAGTTACCCAAAAAAATTGCAAAAAAAAAAACCTGACCAATATAGCGCTACTAATAATTTTGACTTACAGCTGTCAAGCAGACATACCACTAGCTAACTAGACACATACAACTAGACATATAACGAGCAAAGAATGTACTGCACCGTGGGCGACAAATTCCATGGAATAAAAAAAAACAAATCAACAATTTTCAAGCACGTAACTTTTTTGACTAAATAATTACATTGCGGAGTTCCGATGAAAACTCCCAATTCTATGCTTGATTTAAACGTAGCACATCTGCCGCGTTGAATAAATTTATTTCAGTTCCACACGGCAGAAGTGCGACGTTTGAACAACTTCAGTAGGACAGTTAAATCCAGCTCGGGAAGCTGCGCCGAGTTTCAGCCGAATTTAATTCAATTTAGTTTGATGTACCAGCAGTGCAACGCTTGAACCCAGCATAAGGCCCCATAATTTCTACGGCTATGATTACAGTCAAATATAGCTTTATTTTTTATTGATGAACTCAACAGCACCAAACACAGTGGACAGATTACTCAATGATACAGTGCTGTCATTTTTTGCCATGGCGCAGTATGTTGGGGGTTCTTTGGCACCGTGTTGTAGACGTTTCCGGAGACACAAGAAAAGAACTCAGAACTTTTTGAGAATTCCATTCTTCTACTGCTGCTATTGCTTCTAATACTACTACTTATATACATACATGGGTTTATATACTGTGTAGGACGAGGAAGTTATTATCTTCATATTGCCCAATTGTTGAGCAGGGAACTTGTCTGGGGGTCTTCCCTGCTCATTTCCTTCTCCGTGCCTCAGCTCGAGTGGGGCCCAGGCGCTTCCTCCATCACACACATCATGGGCATTCCATGACAGAGTGTTTACATTTCGTACGATGGTGCAGTATCGGAATCTTGCACAAAGCAGCAGTGATGACATCTTGCAAATCGCAGCAGTGATGACATCTGTCACAATACCGAAGTGTTCACATGTTGTACAATTGCTTAGTGTGGCCATCTGTAACAATACGGCAGTGTTCACATCTTGCAGTATGACGCAGTAGTGTGGCGATCTGTCACATTGCTAGAGTGTTGACATACTTTACTGTGCATCAGTGCTGAAAACTTTCACCATGCAGCAACGACGCGATCTTCTACGATGCCGTCGTGTTGGTAGCGTGCAAAATGGGGCAGTGCTGGCATCACGCACAATGCCCCATCGCTGGCATCTACTCATTTCTTTGGCGAGTGGTAGCAAAACAAAACTGCCACTTTTCCCCGATTTTGATGCCTTAGTTGAGCCTTCAATGAATCTGGTTTATCTTTACAGTTGAGTAGGCTTACTGACATCCTTGCCTTCGCGCGGTCTGATTATACAGCTCCCACTCTGGCGCACCATTTTCTACCTGCGGCACAACTGCGTAAACGGAAGTAAACTTCTAAAGCACAAGTTACGGACTTGGAGCACCAGATACTTCCTGGTCAGCAAACTACACCGCAATGTTCAGTGTACGTCAGTAGAAAATAGTAACGCACTAGTTTCACTTGCCAATTCTTACAAAAAGCCTGCCAGGCGCACAAAATCACTCACCACAGGTAGAAGGTAGCTAGAAGATAATCTTTGGCAAACTGAGTCTCGCGGCGTACACGAAGTATGCATAAATTACATATGGAATTTCTTCGTTACTTTGCATACAAACCGTTCCTGCGCCCGACTAAAGTTGCAATCACGTCAGTGTCCAATAATTTTCACAACCATATCTTTTTTGCTAAGGAAACTTTCCCTGTATGCCAGCTTCTCAATGACGTAAGAAATTTTACGGAATATGCAATCTGCAAAAGCAACCTGATATGAAAATGCAGATATGACGACAGAGTCATCCACAATTGTCTTTAACGAAAAAATTTCAGAACTTAGAGCTCCATCTCAAGGAGGCCAATACCGTAAGAATAATGCCTGCTCCTTTTTTAACAAGCAGACTGGTCATTCTTTTTATTTCCATACAAATTAAATTGGCTTGAATATACACTTGCGATCGCATTTGCCCAAAACCTATTGCGACGTAAAAACTACTGCACATCAGTCAGCAAACGTGGGACACAAGACTAACACAGACAAGTTGCAGGAATGTTTAAACTTAAGCTATGTCTTATTCTTCGCCCTTAAATTCTTATCTCCTAAAAACTTCATCATTCAAGATCAACTAAAATAGAATACATGACAAAAATCGAATTGCAATTGGAAATGCTAGCATTTTCAAACTGCCTTGATAATACGAAAATTACCGTGTATTCTACGAATGCAATACTGGAGTCCATCTTTTAAGTTGGTCACTCGATAGCACGTAGATGGGTGGCCAAATAAACGCTGGCTCTAAATAAAGCATCAGGGAGGAGCATGTAAGACTTTTATGTATTTCAAAAGCGCTTAACAGAATAAAACCTTATGATCATGGATTAAACTAGATGAACAGTGTACAACATCACCAACTCTACACGACATAAAGCTCACTATAAATCCGCAAATGGATAGTACTGCGAAGAAATAAAATCATCGTAGAAAGATGGCTTAGAAACTAACAAGCCCTGCTGTCTTGAGATCTTCAAGTGGGCATAAGCTGTGGTAGTTGTCAATATTGGCGGGAAGTCCTGCAAACGAGGAAATTCTCACTTATTAAACGATGCGCAGGAACAAATTTATCATTTGTGCGAAGCAAAAATTAGAACCAGCATTGCAAACCTGAAAATCAACACTGTGTAAGCTTCTACAAAAACAAATCTTTCGCTTTCCAAGCGATCGACAAGAATGAAAACTGAATATCGTGCAGCTTCAAAAAGCAAAGTTTCCATACGGAGAAGCCCTTCATTGTTGCAGATCCGGATCCAAGACAAAAATACGTAGGATTGTCAATTCAAAAGACAAACCATCTAAAACCCACGCCGTCCGGTGTGCAACTGGTCACAATTAAATGCTGAAGTAAGCATAAACGCTTAAATATACAAGAAAAACTGCAATTTTCAAATGAGGGAAGACCAGTTTAGAGGCTTCATTACTGGACACTGGATCCCTGGCTTGTTGTAAATTACAGTCAAGTCTTCGTAGGCTGGACAAGATTGAAATTGCTATCAATGCTAGGCTAAGAAGCGCATCAGTTTCAACGAGAATTTGTAAGACAGCCATGTACGCTGCTTAACGATACAGGTTTCACCATGCTCAGGAATATTACGCTTCATCACAACCGCATGTGTACTTTTGGTTAAAAGTTACACACAGATTCATTCCAAATAGGTAAGTCTTCATGCTTATTAACGAGTCCAAACAACAAAATTTAACAGCCACTTATCTTATACATACCAGCTCAAATGATCCGAATATACAAACGACTGAGCAAGGAGTATTGCAACCTTGCTAAAGTTCTTTATTCGAGATAACGAATGTTAGCACCATGCCTGGACTACCGGAAAAAATAATTCAAAGCGACTGAAACTGCAGTAAAAATGTCAACAAATGACCTTGATCTTTGCATTCGGACTGAAGAAGTACTCGCTGCTTCTGCAATTCCTACATCATATCAAAGTAGAAAAGTATACAGAAAAACAAAGAAAACATCGAAACGCTAATTGAATGTAAAGACCACAGTAGCAATATTCCATATTCGCGATGAACATAAATTTTAATAAATGGTGCATTGAAAGTTACAGAGAATTTACTTCCGAACCACCTTTTCCGCAGCTTTATGTTCTTTCAATCCATGGAACGGGAAGGGACAAGCTTCTGGTGCGGGAACTCTTCTGCAGACCCTGCTATCTTATTTAGTTTTTAACTTCTAGTTGAAAATGAAACGCATATCATTGAAAAGCCGCTAGATTTCCATGAGTATCAATAATGATCCCCAAATAGGAAGAAGCACGCCTTGTAATAAGGGTACGGAGAGACTGGGTAGTTTTCAGCGTTGTCGACTAATTGATACGAGATCCTGCATAGACCGTGCCATGGGCCTCTACTCATATCTTTTTTTCGAAAATAGTTTGCCGTAAGCTAGTTTTCATCGCACAAAAGATATTCTCGCTGTCTCTATTGAAATGACAATTGTAACTGTCAGGGAGTACTAAATTTTTGGTAGGGAGTTGCAAATGTACACTGACGCCCACTGTTTCCGGTTCTTCGCTAGACCGCACAAAGCAGAACGAGCCCGACTTCAACAGTCGACGCTGCCCCAAAAGCCTAACGAATTCCATTGAAACGATGCTTGAGCACATCAGACCATCGTTTACGTTGGTCGCCAGTGCCACATCCATAAAAAGGGTGCTTGGCTGCCGAAAAATGCAGGCCTTGTCAACGTTTAATGGGCATCTGCAATGTTTCAACCACAGGAAGCATATATTGTTGTCGTTGTTGTTGACGATGACGATGTTGTTTTCGTTGTTGTTCCTGTTGCTGTTGGACGCGACAAGCACCGATTTCAACACTTGATCTTATGGATGCAATGCCAATGTTGATTGTGATCGGCTTCGACCGGCTGGAACTTGCTCTCACAAAACTTTGTCACCGATAATTCCCTCTCTTCTCAGACACTTTTGGCAGCCTTTTCGAAAAGAAATCCGATTTCAATATCAATAAGCATATAAATATAAATAAGCAATATCTACTCCCATGACTTAAGCTGAAGTTTTGAGGCGAAACGCGACTTGTCAGTGATGCTCGTCTGAACGAAAGGAACAAGCCATTATCTAGGCGACAACGTAATGAACTCCGTGACGCTAACAGAGACATACAACCCATGCAAAGGTCAAGATCATGTACAAATGAAGTGCACAAGAGGGTTTATAATACCATTCTCATTTGCTGTGAAATAAAGTAGGATGTCTTGTCGATCTTCTGACCAGAAAACTGCACAACATTTAGCGACGAGATATTATTTTGGTGATTGTCACCTATTTGGCTCGCAGCTTCAGTCTCCATCTTCTAAATAAGGATATCATACAAAGGCATAATTTTGCAAATAAATAAACCTTCAAAATGTTATTAGCCTCCGATTATTGACAAAACAACTATTCATCAATTTCATTATAGCATAGCATCGAGATGAGAGTAGCGGTGTAACTAATTACCGTATGTGCCGTTATAGAGCCGTTACCAACGCGCCGTTACTACGCGTTAATCCGTTACTTTGAGCAAGACTCAGCGCGCTATTTCACACGGAGGGAAAAAGTAAACGATGATGATTGGGTACCCCCGACGGCAGTCTTCTTCTGGCGTCCAACCAAATTTAATAGATAGCTGATCAGATATTTGCAGCAAAGCCACGTGTTTATCACTGGATTTTAAAAAGATGGCTATACGTATGTACTTCGCAAATATGCTGATAAGAGTCGGAATTCTTTGAAGTTTTCATACATTTTTTACATTTTTTTTTTCCTGGGGAGGGGGGATGTAACGCAATAGCTACTTTTCTTGCAGAGTAACGCCTTAAGTAACTCAGTTAATTTTCCAGACAAGTAACTAGTAACTGTAACTAATTACTTTTCAAAGCAACGTGCTACACTGCTGCTGAGCCATATAATTAAAATTCATTAAAAGTATTCCGAAGTCGATCAAATACTTCTGTTTAAAACATTTTCTGTAATGGAAAAACCGAAAGCTTTCAGATAAAACTTTTGTTACGTGTCTTCACTACAAAAAAGCAATAATAATACTAAAACAAATACAAAAATCAGATATATATATATATATATATCTATATATATATATATATATATATATATATATACATATATATATATATACAAATAGACATATACACAAAACCGTGGAATGCAGAGATTTAATATAAACTACTACACATTACTATATAGAACATATGCAAGTTTAACATCTAATTATCAAAGCATTTATTCAACTCCAAGATTTTATGAGATGGAATAAACACTTTATATGCAAATTGCAAGATGCACATTCTTTATGATATATAACTGCTTTGGAAAAGCATAACATTAGCAGACAGGCGAGCTTAATCTTTGCAATTCTAACTAAAATAGAATAGATTTTGGGGCACCTGTTGCAAGCGCATCCTCCGAAATTGCTGCTGCAAGACATCACCTTGATCTTTTCCAGCTTGACCAAACACACGTGATTGATTCCTACTAGAATCAAACCGTGGAGGAGCACTATTCGGTGTCTGAGGGCCATTAGGTATGAAACTATTTGACTCTGCTGACAGCAAATTCTCGTCTAAAATCAAGCAGAGTTCAAGACCACGGTAAAATAGCAAAAGCCTAAGGTCTAATACGTGCATGCAATTTTTCAACTTATGAAGAGTTGCCTAAATATATTGGGTCCAGATTATACACTTAAAGTTCATCAATTCCATTTCTTTTGAATACCAATCTGGCTAACACCATTAGAAGCCCGCTTCTGTTAAAAACTGCTTAAAATCAGGTTTAAACTTGCATACTTCAGAAAAGCAGCTCGCTTAAATATTCTGAATAATTGAATATTTCGAGAGAAACACTGAACCATAAGCAATTTTCAATAGCTCTTCTTCATTTTTCTAGCGCATATGGGATATTAACAACAAATTGTGGCTGATGGTGCTCAGTGCCTTACCGGGCTATGAAGATTCAGTTAATGGAGGGGGTAGAGGCAATTGCCAGCTAACACAAACATTCTGCCTTTATTGATCCATGGCACCAGCTACGATTAGATAAATGCTGGGGCATTATTTTTAAAAAGGAAAAAGTTGCAGAAATTATTATTAAATTAAATGATTATACTGGTTATTAATTGCTCTTCAGTGAATAAAAAAGCCATGGTAACCCATTCTTAAAGTCCAGCTAATAAACATGTCATAATTGCTGATTGAGCACAAGCGCACATTTTTTGCTACTTTTCAAGATAAAACAAAGATCGCTCAACCAGAATTATAAGCGCACAAGCCAAGACAGGGCAACAGAAAACAAACTATTTAATCTATAATTCTACTATACTGGATACTATATCATGCTGACATCTACCCAAATAGGCATTTAATAAAAAAAAGCAATATAAAAGATTTAAAGCACAAAATTTTTTTAAAATTATTTTTACACAAGCATGGTGTTCCATAAAATGCTTCATGAAATTTGTAAAGCCTTATGAGATACATCTTACGGAAACCCAGTGAATAAGAGCTGAAACTAATAACGAGCTTGAATCTAAACTTCTACAACCCTTCCTGTTAGCAATGATTATAAATTATGAATCTTCGCCATGCAGAACAGCCAAATAAAGATCATAAAGCTTGCTACATTTTAAATTTAAAACAACACAAGCTGAATTAATCAATCTCACCATCGCTTAAAAATCTGTCATTTCCGCGAAAATTGGCTACAGACCCATTTGAAGTGCCTGCTGATGAGTGTGCGAACTGACAGGCTTCACCATAAAAGCAGTAGCCATTGTTCATAAAATAGCGACATAGCACACTAGGTTTGCCAGATCTGGTCTTTGCCTGGGGAATAAACTCATTTGCAACAGTTACACTAAGGTGGCTTTCCATTACTCTGCCACAAATTCCATGCCAGTGACATAAGCTAGTTTCAGATTACATGTTTCTGAAAACACAGTAACAATTCCTAAACTATTCTTTAAAAGCTGCAAGTTGGGTGGTTGGATGCAAGCTTGGTGCAAGCTTGGTGCAAAATGTTATTGAGTTGATGAATAGGGAACTCCAAGTATTCTAAATAAAGAATCAGACAATGAGAGCTAAAGAATCAGGTATTTATTTCACTTACATTAAATAGTTATATTATAAATTGATACATATTCTAGCTCCATAGCATGTCTGAAATCAGTAACGCTACAATTACCAAGTTCATAAGATATCGCTATCGCTAGTTAATGTTATCAGCCAGTTAATATGATCAAAAATTGGCAAACTAAAAATCATTAAGTACAAGCTTTAAACCTGTTAACACGACTAATGCACTACTTAACGTGATTACACAGTTGCAGAAGGCCTAGGAAAAAATAACTTTAGATATGAAATGATTTGAAGACAAGCTCACAAGGATTCCTTCATTACCAAATTTTGCTTTCTGCCAAGAAGTATCAGCCACAGGAATGTAGTGCTGCAAAGAAACATGAGCACAAGTTAAGTCACATTCCAAAGTCACACATACATAGTTAAGCCCCCTCTTCATCAAGGCAGTCTTCTTGCCCGACCATCATTAGTGAAACAGGGTCTAACCACGACCGAAACTCTGGATTTCATGTGGCATTATTGCTCTTTTTACACAACCTTTCCCATGCAAACTACTTTAGTCCACTGATGCTCTGCTTACGGTACATACGTATCTGAAATGGAGTTTGTGTGGTAGTGTTCGTGATCCATTATTATAAACTAACATAAATTGCTTTCATTACCAATTGTTTAATAATCATTCACCAAATTTACAAAGGAACACCCAGGAAATGATAAGGTTTTTGTTAAATCCAAATAATACTATCTGGGGTTCATTATCGTTCAAATCTTTACTCCCAAGAGCGATCACATTAACCAGCAGTCAATGCACTACACTGATCCACACGTTAAATAATGGACACCTAATGGAAGGCCAAATGAAAATTACAAGAAAACCCATGGATAATGAGAAACAATTTAAAAATTATATGCTCTTTGCTTGGACTTAAAATGCCCTCGATATTTTTTTATGGCTATGGGATTATAAGAAAACGGGTAAAGGTACCGGTAACTCACCATATGAAATTTTTGATGAACTTGCACATAACCAAAAACATGCCCAACACCTTTTAGGCCAAAATTTTATTGCAGCTGATATCAGAGGCACTTTGTATCTAGTCGTGTCAATACTTTTAAATAGAGATTTTTATTTTCCGACTTCAAATGCAAGCATTCTTTAAACGGATCTTACTGCTTTGCAACTAAGTTAAAGCACATCGTTACATCATAACTAACAAATTCTATTACAAATAATTTACTTGCTTAACCTTGAATACCGGACAATAATTCTTTCAAATATGCTTGTGTAAACCATCCTTACATTTTTAATGTTATTCTACTTATCCTAGATGCACTTTGGCAATTTCAGTCTATATTCGTCGGTATAAGAGGTAGTTCGAAATATAGCTCAGATATTAGACGTGCTATTTTTGGCAACTTATATAAAATACATCCAAAAAAAGTCTTCGTATTATTTACGTTTATGTACGTTTATGTAATTTGCTTTCCATTTCATAAGTTAACAAACAATTTAAAACACTGGCTATTCAAAACCGCGAAACTTTGGGTTGGCGTAAGGCTTCACTAGAAGCGCTGCTGAAATGCTACTCGCACGCTTCTGAACGATAGGCCTCATTTCTTCTGGATTCAATAGATCTACAATTCCACAAGCGCAACACCTAAATAATGGAGCAGTGGAAATAACAATAGAGTTTAATACAAACCAAATCCGGAAACTTACGTGTAAGTGGTTGGGCTCCGAATCCTAGATGCTGAGAGCAACCATCGACTCCCTATTAAGGCAGCCTCAGTTTCGTGAGCGGTTAAGTAAGGAACTCCAGACAGAGGCTGGGACAGCCTGCGCTGCAGTACGGAACAAGATAACATATGAATTTGAATAAAATTAAAGTTTCCAACGTTCAACAATTTAATCCAAAATATATATATAACACATATAAAATTAAATGAAACTTGAATAAAATAAAATTATAGTTTCGATACTTCAGCAATGTAATCGTCAGTGAGAAAAAGAAGT
>QQSS02208919.1:0-11558 GCA_003687565.2 Craspedacusta sowerbii
TACATACATACATACATACATACATACATACATACATACATACATACATACATACATACATACATATATACATACATGATGGCTGCTGTCGACTCGTTGATCGAGGATGACCATTGCTGGTATGCCCCCTTCTTTGCAGTCGTTTGTGGGATCGGCAATGACTTTTGAAGCCAGCCAGGGATTCGAAATTCAATTTACAGTAACAAAAAGTGTATCACTCGCAATAGCTGATTTGCGGTCGCTGTTCGTGGCTTCTTTCATCGCTGCGCAGACCTGCTAAGGAAAGACACACTCTAGCGCACTGGTTACTGGTGAACTGCTCTAACTCTTATCCTGGGATTCTTCTTTTCTTGGCTTCTGCCCGCTCTTACTTGCTTGAGTCCAAAGACAAACAGCCACGCTTTACTTCTTGGCGCCACATGTTCCTGTCGAGAGAACTTGCCTCCAATTCATCGGTACCAATATGGTATACCACAAGAGATTCCTTTATGCAGTCCTAATACCGCTTCTTGGGCTTATGTCGACAGCGATGACCTTGCAGCAACTCACCGTATAGAAGCTTTTTTGGAACTCTGCCATCATTCATGCGCACTACATGTCCGCACCAACGTAGCCGGGTGCTGTGGATGACACTCTCAATACTGGAAAACTTGGCCCTACTCAGTACTTCAGTGTCAGGCGCGAAGGACGACCAGTGTGCGTTAAGGATAGTGCCAAGGCAACGCTGGTGGAATCTTTCAAGCAAGTTGATGTGCCTTCGATAAGTAACCCAGGTTTTGCAGGAGAAACGCGACCGGGTTAACACACATGTTTTATAAACTGCCAGCTTTGTGCTACTTCTGATGCTGCGTCGGGTCCAAACACGGTCTCGCAGAGCATAAAACGCATCAGAAGCACTTTTAATACGAACAAAAATTTCGTTATCCACAGAACACTGTCTTTTCAGGACACTATCTAGGTATGTGAACTTTTCAACCACTTTTGGCTTCACATTATTAACAAATATGGATGGGGCGAAGCAAGGCACCCCAAAGGAAGCCGAAACATCCCTTCTGTTTTTTCATGGACAGCTCATGGACAGTCCGAACTCCTAGCAGGAGGTAGAAAGTCAACTCGCTAGCGTTTAGATGTCTTCGAGATTGCTAGCGACAAGATCACAGTCATATGCATAGAGGAGGTCACGCCCTACTGACTGAAGAGTTTTAGTCTTCGCAGAAAAGCGTCGTATGTTGAAAAATTTCCCCGTCATTCTGTATTTGATGTATACCCCGAAAAGCGTGCATAAGAACGGCGGAAAGAAAATGGAGAAGAGTGTTGGGCCAATCAGATCACCTTGCTTTACACCGCACTTGACCTCGAAGGGATCTAACACCAGCCCACTGGTACACACAGCAACTTCCATGCCATCGTGGAAGGCCTGCAAGATGGAAACGAAGTGGTCAGGACAGCCGAAGCGTTTTAGAATAAGCCACAGAGTTTCCCGATTAACACTGTCAAAGGCCTTTGCTGTTTTGACAAACACCTGAAAGAGACCCTGTTCTTGTTCATGGTACCTTTTTTGAATTGGACGAGCAGTGAAAATCATATCTGCCGTCCCTCTGTTCCGCCGGAAACCAAATTGCGACTCTGGAAGGATTGTATCTACTATATGAGCATTTAGTCTAGACAACAGGATGCCTATCAAGATCTTTCCCGTTGCTGATAATAAAGCAATGCCGCGGTAGTTTCCAAATGAATCTGTCAGAGCTTTTCCTTTATAAAGCGGCAGGATTATTGCGTTTTTCTAGTCTTTTGGGACTTGCGCATCACGCCAAACGCCAAGAATGATGGAGTGCATGGTTTTCGCAATTTCTCCGCGGAAATACTTCCGCAAATATTCCTTCTTGACCTGCTGCCTTACCGGAATAATGGTTGCATATGGCTGTTCTCACTTCCTCTGGGCTAGGCAGAGTATTCAGCAATTCCACAACTACACGCCGTGGAAAACCTGTAACTACGCAAGGCTTAACATAGTTGCGTTGATTGCGAAATTCCGATAAGTACTCCCTCCAGCGTTCTGATATATTGTCCCATCTATGGAGCGCAAAGACATTACTGTGGAAGACTTCGGCATGGAAGCTTGTTTCATAAGGCAGTGGAACTTTTCATATTTCCTTCCGTCTGCAGCAGCCCGCATTTCGTCCGCCAAGCCTTGCCACCACTCGCCTTCCATTTCACGGAGACGCCGTTGCATTCGCCTTGGCTGACTTAAGTTCTAAATTGAGATTTTCTCTTGGTGTCGTTGACAGGTGCTTACGACGCAAGCGATCAAGGAGTTTCTTCTTCGCATTCAAAATTAAGTTTATCCCCTGGTCATGTGCATCGAACCAATCTTTGTTCTTATGGGACACCAGACTGATAACTTCCTTTGCAGCAGCATGCAGCTCTAGCGTACATTCTCCCAAGTACTGGTCTTAACTGATGCTGATATTCTCTGGATTTGAACAGACCCGAGCTTGCTTACGTCCAGGCGACGTGCGAGCCTCATTTGGCCAAAGGTACGGGAAGGCGTTCTTACTACAAAGTTGGCCTTGCAACGAACAAGGGGATGATCTGTCCAGGCATCCGCACCGTGCATGGCCCTGACATCGTTGACGTCTTGCCTGTCACGCCTGCGGGTTATTACCTAATCAAGGAGATGCCATTGCTTCGATCTTGGGTGCATCCAAGTTGCGAGATGGCGCTGTTTATGCTGAAAATGCGTGCTTGAAACATATAGGTCGAATTCAGTGCACAGCTCTAAAAGCAGGTGACCGCTGCTGTTCGGCTTTCCAACTCCAAATTTTCCGAGACAGGACCACGTTTCCCAGTCGCCACCAACTCTGGCATTGAAGTCCCCAGCAGGAGTATTTTATCACAAACTGGCGTACTGCGTCGAACATCACGTAGAGCTCCATAAAAGGACACTTTAACATACTCATCACATGAAAGAGTAGGAGCGCAAGCACTTATGAGAGTCACAAAACGACTTCGTTTAAAGTGCAGCCGAAGAGTCATAAGTCTATCACTTATTCCGCAAAGGAGTTCTGATAACTGTTTGACCAACGACGAACGCACTGAAAAACCTACTCCAGATTCCCTACTTTCGACATTATTAAGCCACTGCCAGTATAGCCAGCACCAATTTCATCGTGTCTCTACTATATCTCAACACTGATTCGATAACCAAGGTAGCGCAAGACGGTGCGCAAGACGGTGCGCAAGACGGTGCACCAGTGAACAGAGATTGGTGGCGCATTTCAGCGCCGCATCGGACATTTGCTTGGCCAATACATCTACAATTTCTGATGGTTATAACGTCGCGATTAGGCCAGTAATACATGGCTTACACTCAAGGGGCGGGGATCACACCGCGCTCAGCGAGAATCACGCGGGGTCTTATCTGCGTACAATTAGAACATGTTCTATCATTGAGCACGCCACGCGAGTGATTCTGTAACAGCTAACGCCGATCTACAGAACTAGAGAACATGACTAAATTTTCTTGAGATGTTTTTGCACCGGAAGTTTGCATGGGATCTGGGCGAAAAAAAAAAACTGGGCATAATTAACTGGCCTCATCCAAATTCTCGGTCAAACGGTATGCATTCGGCAACACTACTTCACTAAAACTATTCACCAATACCAAATTGTGTTTTACCTTAACAGTGGCGCCCCGTTTGCTTTGCGATTCTCAGTATCACCAATACGTTCAGAAAGAAGTCACTTAAATTTCGCTCCTTTTATTGGGGAACCCACACAGCACGCAAAACATGGCCGCATTAGCCCAAGCCAAAGCATATTCGAATTTGTGTTTTCTTTTTAAAGCACAAGACAAGCAGAAGCCGTTAGTCCTCGAGCATGTGCTCGACACTAATGAGATACGCGCCCACGCGCGATCTCGCAGAAATCTTCGCGCGGTGTGACCCTACCCTCGTCTAATCCGCAAGCTCCGGTCGCCTGAGTCGGAAGCTAGGGTATAGTCATCCATCAATCAAATTATTTTCACAATAGATCGAAACCTAACCAATTTAGTAACAAAAACAAATTTTTCCTTAACTATTATTTTCACAATACAAAGAACAGAAATAAGCAAAGACGGACAGCCTTACACAAAGTATTTTAATAAAACGTAAACTAATACGAGACATGCTGAGTTGGAACAACGTAAGCAATTTGTAAATTATTGCAAAACTCACTGTTTAGACAAGAACACTGCTCCAGCAAATCAAGCCCATAAGGTGAAAGATAGTAGCACATTTCTTGCCTCAAGATCAGAGGAAGATCTAGAAAAAGAAATACATATATATACCTGTATATATATGTACATATAAACATCTACACACTCTACACACTTATACAAACAGATTCACATGGCGACACTTCATATTTCAGAGGCTTTGCAATGACCCCAACGTGTACATTTACAATAAAATTTGGCAACATGACTGAGCATGGGACAATTAATATTTATACACTTTTTTTCACTTATTTTACCATTTCTGATGGGTGTCTCATTACCAAATTTGCAGGATTTTATGTGAAGTAGGAGGAGTTTAGTTAACACTTTCTGCATAGGAAAATGCAGATTAAAAAAAAACTTGGTAAAAACAGATAACGACATAAAAAACTTCAATCTCTTGAGAAATGGCTTGCACATCAGTGTACAAGATTAATCGTCAGGCTACTAAGCCCCCTTCATCTCCTTAATAACTAAACAAGGTAAGATATCCTTAGCAAGTGCCAAAAGAACCTGTATAAGCTGAATTTTGTCTTCTGATCTAGCATGATTTTAAAATTTGGCTCTTTCTAAAAAAAAAAATGAAAGATTTTACTAACATATACGCAGCTTTACATTTATCATTTTAGTTGTTAGTGGAGACTGGATGCCACTCGGCTGATGGAGAGTGCGCAATGTGGTCGACACAGTTTAGTAACGAGGTCTTTACCTGTTTACCATCAAACAATTCACTGGCGGCCTCTGGAGCTCCTTGAAGTGAGGAAGCGCTGGCAAGCCAGCGGTCAGTTTCAATGCGGAGTCTATAAATGGGAGAAAATTACTTGCAAAATTGGGTAAAAGTAGCTTTGTGCGCTATGCCGCAACAGCATGATTGATTGAGGTGGTCTGGGTTCATCTCCCACCAAGCCACTAACAAAATGCCTAAATGTACATGTCAAACCGGAAATGGACTGATGAACTCAACTTACTGTAGGACATGAAACGCATCTACGTGCTATAAAACCTGCCGAAAACCAGCTACATTTTGACCGGAGCTGGATTAGGACAGAATTGTAAAAATGGCCAGTTTTCGACCGAAGCCGAATCTGGAGCCGAAATCCAGTACAGCCCTTGTAACATACATACATATATACATATATACATAAGAAATACCACAGCAAATGGAGCTAGATGATGCTATAAAATACGCGGTTAAGTCCAATGCAGCACTTGCTTACTTCTGACCATAGCCCTATCTTGGAATAATTGGTTTGCATACCAGAATAGAATTTACGCATAACAACAACAAAATACACATACTTGATTTAAAAGAAACATTTCTCCATACAACCTAGGATGAGAACTCCTGCCAACCTGCTATAGCCTTCACACTGTTCTTCACCAATTGATTAGCTCTTAAAGCAAGAAAGCAGCAAATCTTCAGTGGTGCCACAGCTTTTTGAGAATATCCACAACAGTACTTATCCATGCTTTATCTGCATACAATCATCAGTGAAACACAAGTTATTCTAAGCAAGTTCTTTCTAATAAAATCTGCTAGCCAGTGCAAGGGTGAGAATAATGTGAGATTTCATACTTGCAAACAAACATACAAGAAAACATGCAGAACTTGTGAATTACAAATATTTAACAAATTGCAGAACTGAAGAAACTTTACAAGACTGTCGCATGCTGCATCATGAAAACAATAGCAGCAGGAATTCTGCTAACAATGAAGCAAAGACTATCCACAACAAATTTGTCACTACTCATCATAAATTTCGAGTCAGAAATATTGATATCAGATTTAAGCCTTGTTCCAACCAAGATCAACCAAACATTTCAGACAGGGTCGAAGACAATTTGACGCCCAACCTTGATCATTGCCATCTGAATCGCCCAGAGCACTGATTTAAAGGCTTGTAGAGAAGTGCACTGATGTGAAATTCTACACCTTCAAACCTCAAATTAAATGTTTTTCGCCTTCGGCAGACTGGCACTCAAACAAGACAGATTACGTTTTGGCCAGAGTCAGGCAGAGCAAAACAACAAGTTAAATAATTCAGTGCGCTCTGATGTTTACTTTGGACTTCAAAAATCGCCTTTTTGGCAGTAAAATCTTATAGCCAATGATCCACCTAAAAGCCATAGGATGTGCAGAACGTATGCGTCACAGAGACTCAATATTGAAGAAAGCCAAAAGATTAAGAACCAAGATGAAAAAAAAATCGCTTATTAACCCCAAAATTAAAAAGGCTGCCCTAGAAATGGACAGAGAAAGCAAAAACGAATACTATAGAAATACTATAGAACACAAGTAACATCGCAAAAGGTTAGGAAGGCATTAAACAGTTAATACAACAACAAAAAAATGACAAAGAAAAAATTTCATGGCAATAAGCACTTTTAAATGGCTAGCCTCATGTATGTTTTGTCCCGGGCAAGGGGATAAGAACTTATACTACAATAAGATGCACTTTGCCTCTTTTCTACCCCAAATTACTATGCCAGCCTTTTAATGAAACAATGTTAGCCAACATGAAATATATAAATGGATTACTAAACGTGATGGCAATAAAGCTATGGGTCCAAACTCTATTTAACATCACCTCCTCAATTTCATCAAACATGAAATCAGGAAACCTTTTTCATAAGTATTTAAATGATAACCAACTCCCATACACATTTCACTTGGTTTTAGAACACAACACTCAACATCCCATGCTCTAATTCACATCACTAATCAGGTTAGAAGAGCCCTAGATGGCAATAAGAATGCCTGACTTGCATTTGACACTGCCAATCATGAAGTATTTATTGAGAAACTTATAAGTACTGCGAATTAGCAGAACCCAGGAACAAATGGCTCCAATCATACCTCTCTGACCGAAAAGAAGTGGTTTCAATGCAAGGATTGGAATCCCAGCCAAGAACACTTAAACATAGGTACCACAAGGCTCGGTACTAGGGCCTCTCCTGTTTTTATGTTTAAATTTTTATGTTGATGAACTACATATGCACATTGCTCATTCTAATGCATATCATTTTGCAGGCCATACACAGCTCCTTCGTATTGCAACTTAATAAACATACTCCAGAAGAGCTAAATCGAGATCTTAAACAGCAATGTTTATTAGCTAAAAAAATAACTCTTCGTGAAACTAAACAGAAATAATCTTACAAAAACCTTACAAAAAGACGGTTTTGACGCTGCGCAGTTTACACGCCAAGACCTTTCGCCTTAAAGTGACAGTGGCTTCGTCACGCCAAGACCTTTCACCTTAAGGGACAGTGGCTTCGTAACTCCAAGATAGCCCTTTTAGTACAAAGTAGCAGCGAATGATGACTTTCAACGCGAGCTCGTCAGCTGGGCCTTTGCGTGGCCTTTATTACGGCCACGGCCTTTGCCTCTGAGTCGATCAGGTGACGTAGGAGCGAATGATGACTTTCAGTGCGAGCGCATCTGCTGGACCTTGGGTTGGATTCTTATAGACATACGTCAAATACGCTGCTCACCACTCAGACGCGACGTGTCGCACATTAAGCGGGCTTTTCGAAAAGTTAGGTTTGAAAAACATGCGAGTTCGGTGGACCAAGTTCGCAAACAAACTTTGTTGAATTTAATATTATTAATTTTTTAGCATAAGCTCGAGGTAGCAACTTCCGAAATGTAGTCGGACCGTATAATTTTATAATTTTTGGAGCTGTGCTTTCTTCGGACTGCATAGTCAGATTGCCTGGAAATTCGAAGTCGACTAATCATCAACTCAGAACAGGTATATATAATCACTTACAGTTGCAACCCCCATTTATACTATAAATGAGGGTTGCAGCTGTAAGTTTTGTAATAGAAAATGGTGTCTAAGAGCGATGATATGAACTGCATCATTCCACAGAGTCACAAGTTTTACTTTGATAATTGTAGACTAAGTGATTCATGGTCTGTGTTAAGATGCCTAAATTAGCCTAGTCCAGTATTAGTTACCACCGTAGACTAATATAACCTTAGCATTGTTATTGGCATGACTCGCATTGGAGGAAGCTACCCTGGTCTATAGGCAAGCATTTCAACTATCACTCTTGCAAAGTGAAGACGAGAACATGTGAATTTGTGAAACTGTCAGTACCCATACAAAGGACTGAAGGCTATAGCAGGTGCAATATAAAATGTAAAGGTGCTGCACTATAAACCACCTATATGACATCAACATAAACATTTCTTATTCTAAATTGATATTTACAAAGGAAATGAAAGCGTTATTGGTGGCTGTGTATCCCTTAATTGGGATGAATGTACTTATTTTGTAACTTTTGGTTTCCCTTAAACTTTCTTGCATTTCTATTATTTGCCATCAATTGAACGATTTGTTGGTTCTGGAGTGTCAAAGACAAGTATTTGCAAAATCTTTTATATTTTGACAACCGTTTGGTGCTACTTTTTCCTTGGAAGTGTGGTCCTACTATGTGAATTGACTTGTTTCGACATAAAGTTCTGACCCATCTCTTCCCTCTACTAACCTATGATTAGATTCCTAGTCTCTCCTATATTTCAAACTTTGACAACTCTTCAAAAAGCTACAAAGATTCTGAGCTATGATGGAGTTGGCACTAGTATGTGTAGTTAGATAGCTTGACGAAGCCTTCATTTGCTTTACTCTGAGTGTGCATTTGCACTGTCTGAGGAAATACTCAAATGTTGGTGGCATTCTAAATTTTAAATTTAATCAACCTTTAGTCTATAGAGGATGCCTCCATCTTCACCTAATGAAATAGTTGCAAATAATAAGTATTATATAATATAATGCAAGCACTATAATTATATTATAGTTTTTGTTAGGGGTTGCTTACTATCCTTGAATTTTATTGTAAATATCGTTTCTGACGAAAATAAAGTTGCTGTTTTTGTTGTTGAATGGATACTATTTAGCAAGATCTGCACTTGACGTGTGAATGATCAGACAGCGAGCGCATTGCAAAGGATTGCTGTTTCTAGACATAGCATTGCATGTAGCTTTTAAGTTTTAGAGTTGTCCTTTTTTAACATTAGACTATGCATAAGGAATAATAATAGCATCGATGAATATTAGATTAAATGGGTGCTGACAGCAATGACTTGGGCCTTGTTTACTATCAAGATCATCATCTGCGACTAAGAGCACCACCAGGTTATGATATGGAGGGCATCCATGTGGCTTTTCTTTATAAAAAGAATTGCTTTCAATATTCTGAAGGATCTTTGTTTAAGATGTGTCTTGAGTGCATTGCTCAGAATATGGACCTGCTGGACTCTTTGGTAGGTCTGCCAGAATTAGTAGGTCACCAGCTATTCCAGCATATGACATTCAAAGGCTACTTTCACTTTGAGAGCTTTCCATGTGAAGATCCTACTACATCTGACTTATTAAAGTTGAAAGTTTTAAGGATATTCAATGATGCATACAAGCACTTAGTTCTATCAAATTTTTCAACACTGCATCTCACTCTATCAACTGCAGCACATTTATTACCATTCCTCACAACTTTTCAGAGCATATCTTACCTTGATATAAGTGATGTGGAGTTGACATCTTCTTATCTGGCCTATTTATCCCATCTGCATCAGTAAGTGATTCTATATATTTTATGTAATGCATAGATACTTGTTTTTTCCTTTCATAGGGACTCCAGCTATCAGTATCCTCTAATTCAGTACAAATGATTCTATGTGGATCTGCTTGGTGTTTATGATGCAATAAATTTTATTTGATTTTATCTATTAGTTTTTTCTTTCTGCAGCGATGCATTTGCTTTAAGTATATTTTTTTAGGCTTGAAGCTGTGGTTCTTGAAAATGCTTCTATCACTGACAAAAAAATTGCTGATATGATGTTGCCTTTTCGGGTGTATAAAGAAAGAGGAAAAGTTCTGAAGAGTGTTGACATCGCTAGTATGCATTTCGTTGTTTTTAACTTTCAAGCTTTGCCATTAGATTCATGAAATTCTCTAAGTTTATAAGTATGAGTTAGCATGAGTACTAGTGTTGTGCTCCCCATTTCAATAAATTATTTCAATATTTTGGTACACTCTTTGGCAAAAGAAAAACTGCACTGTTTCAGTTTGTCATAACCATACACCATCTTGGTTAGGTACCAACATGTGAGTTTTCTTTGCATCTAGCATCTAAAAATGGTCTGTCACGCTGATAAAAAAATTATTTTATTTTTTCTTAGAGAATCCAAAGGTGACAGCAGTGTCATTCCCATGTTTCCTTGTGCTTTCCAAACTGGAAGAACTTGATGTGTCAGAATGTAATGTTAAGGTGGAGGAAACCTCTCTTTTTATGGCTAAGGCCTTATCATACAGCTTACTGATATTTTTTGGATCTTTTTGCGGTCCTTGTGATTCTTTTACCTCCGTAGTTAAGGTACTCCTACATTTCCAATGTATAATTTAGATCTTTGCATTTACGTTTTCAATGCTTTATTTATAATATTGCGAATATTTAATGGCAGGTGTCAACGTAGCTTCGTGTGGGAATCTTGTATGCGTCAATGTACAAAGTGCAAACTGTTTTGCAAATTGTGTTGCTGACTTATTAGTTCGTGGAAGTTATTTAACTGAGTATCCCAAAGTACCCTCGAACATCAATATGTAACTGGTTTAATACATTGCGTTTCGCATAGATAAGTTCAATCGATTTGTTTGCAGGTTGACGCCAAGTTTATGAACCTACTAAGGCTAAAGGGATATAGTCTTTGTGTAAGTTTCAAACCGTGAGCATTGCTGAGATTTTCTGTGCTGGTTTCGTGATGGTTTTTACGTCATTAAGCCTGAATTGGATTCTCGTTTACGAAATGATTAGCCTAATTTTTTGCGAAGCGGGACGTGGATGACGAAAAAAAAAAAGGTAAATCGTTTTTTGATTGCCGAAGGCTCGGTAATTAGTGAACTTGTTGGATTCACAGATTGATAGTTACTATGGAAAGCCAATGATTCCTGAAGTTTTTATCTCCTAAAATTAGTTACTCTTCGCCTCTCGAATGATTTCTGAGCATAGTTTTTCTTTTGGATTTATGCTAAGTTCAGTTTAGATTAAGTCTGATATTTTGCTCTAAAGTTCAAATTTTTTCTCGCAGACTTCAGGCAAACGCACGGAACGCAAGTCTTTATGCGGTTGGGCTCAGCAAGTAAGCTTGTTTCATACAATAGAATAGGTAAACGCAAGCATGATCTTACGTTGAAGTAAAGTTTGCGTATTATTATTGGTATTATTATTATTATTGTTATTATTATTATTATTATTATTATTATTATTATTATTATTATTATTATTATTATTATTA
>QQSS02208941.1:0-11557 GCA_003687565.2 Craspedacusta sowerbii
ATGTATGTATGTATGTATGTATGTATGTATGTATGTATGTATGTATGTATGTATGTATGTATGTATGTATGTATATGGTTTATAGGTGCTGCAGCGACTACGCAGGTGGTTGCGGAACCCGATTCGGACGACGAAGAGGTTGACGACAGCAAGTTTATCGACTTGGACAAGAAGGCATGCCTGCTCTGCAAGCGACAGTTTCCCAGTCAGGACGTGCTCATGAAGCACCGGGACATGTCGCAGTTGCACAAGGTTCGCGATGCGGAATTACATGTTGAGGGTTCCTTCATTGCCGGTAGCTTACTTGTCTGCAATGTTTTCACAAGTCAGCGTTAAAGACTGCATTTTGTAGTATGATGATTAGCATGAAGCTCATGCCATAATTTCGATTCTCTTCGTTTAGCAAAATGTGGAACGTTACAAAAAGGTGAGATCCCGATGACTTAATGTTGAATTATAAGCGATTTGTTTTACGCCATGATCCGCTTTGGCTATAAATTTATAATTCAAATGGCTAGCCTTACCTACGTTGCGTCCCGGCAATGGGACTCGTCAGAGACCTTTGGTTGGAGTCTTAACTGGCCAACTTGGAGTCCCATTAGGAACTCGAAATCCCTGGAGTGCACCGTCTCACGAGAACATAAGCTCTCAAGTGAACAGTTGCACGAGATCGGCACAGTTTTAGCAGCCTGCCCTTAATACTCATATTTATACACTGTATATTAGTATTTAATACTCTAAAAATAATAGTATTAATACCTACGTTAATAATGTTAAGCTATGAGCGCTGCCCTAGCCCCTTCCTGTTGCTTCTTGCAAAGATTTTCATTTTGTGTTGCTGGAATCGAAGATGGCGACCATGGATGGCTTGAATACAGCTATCTTTTGCATGACTGGATATGCAGTCGCAGCTTTTCTCGCTTGAAATCAGGAAGCAGATAATATAGGATGGGTTAGGGAACGACGAAATACCCGCAGATTTGTGGGTTAGGGCTTGGGTAAGAGTTAAACTTACCACAAATAAATAAAAATAATAGAAAAAGCAACAGTAAGAACTGACCGTTTGCTATGCTGTACGTCTAAGTGTTCACAAGAACATCAGCTCTTAAGTGCAGTTGCAAATTTATAATTTGATTTCGAAATTTCTTTTGCGTTCGTTTTACTGGGTTACGGTAAATTTTTTGTTTCGGATGGCATGAAGGTGGCCAAGCAAATTTTCCTCCTGGCTCAGTGTGGGGCTTTACTTAGAGTTATCAACTCGAAGTATTGTGGATGGGCTCCTCCATCTGAGCGCACTGTTTTTAGAATTGGAATCGCTGCTTCTTGCCGGACTCTATGCAAGTCAGCTAGCTTAATCTTTTTAGGGCCGGTCCGTGAAGTAGTGTGCTCAGTGTACAACGTAACACCGCTCCCCAGCAACCCGCGATGGATCCTCGCACTTCTACAATTCGTGGGCGTGTATATACTACCCGTATGACCCTTTTGTTACATCGAAGTGCTGAGATAGCAGTCGCCTGCAACGCGCTGATCCGTGGCTTCATATGCTAGCGTTAATGTAGCAAGAAGTGGACATGTTTTGTGTCATCCTAGTGAAACGTGGTTCATTTGTTTGCACGGCATGTTGCGCGTGTTTTGCTTATGTAAGTATTGCCGGTTAAGAAGATTGTTTGCCTTTACGCGATTCTCTCTGCTTTTCCTTGCTCGCATCGCGTGTTGGGATTTTTCAGTATGATATATAAACATCTCTGGTATCAATTACAAATACCGAACAAACAGTTAGAGGTATACGGAGTGAAGTTCGATTGCGACTGCAACACGTATAAATATGATTGTAAACAGACAGCTTTTCTCTTCGGTGGCGATCAAGACTTACTCGATCAGGCTGCAGAATGTAGGAGTGTTAGGTATTCACATAGATGTCGATACGTACGAGCCCATGCGACAGCAGCAAACCCGATCAACAGATGCCACTGTATGTGCATATCATGCCAATGTGCGTTGCCAAAAGTATACCCTACTCCCATTCTTGGTTGTTTCACACTTTTGAACACGTAATTATGCCACTTAATGTCACAATGGCAAATTACAAGCAAAAGGTAACTTGACATACTGTTTTTCATGGAATTGGGGTCTGGTACTTCTAATATTACCAATGAAATTGCCTGCTTTAGTCTTCGGTTTAAGAGCACTAAACACCTGATTCTTACATGGTCAGAATAAATAAGTGCCATCATCATCTTTAAATCGTACCAGAAGAAGCTCGAACCGTGACGCTCTGTCGTTGGCGTCAAATTTCATGGCGAAGAGAAAAGGGAGGTGAGAGATACAGCAATAGCGAAGGGTAGAAGGAATTAACCTCGTCGGGTGATAGAGAAGAAAGACTTGTAGTTGGTAGGTGAGGAGATCTTCATCGAGGTATCATTAAAGGTCCAAAGTACGAAATATTATGAACATGCTTCAACTGCGAGCATAACACTGGGTACTAAAACGAGACGCTGGCTTTTCTGGGAAGGTGCGAGAGAGGGCTTGAAGCGTTCGAAGATCTACCTGCTTGGCTTCAAACGCCTTATTTTATAAAACCAACAAGCTATCGATCGCGCTATGCACCAAATTTTCGCTTCGCTTCAACATGCAAATATCGGCACTCGACGGTACGCTTCAAAATAAAGGCCAGATAACATGGCTCCTAGGTTTTGCCGGGTACTTTTGCTTTCTTTCTTGACATTTCCGCGAAAAAGTCATGAAATGATATAAAATGTTGATTTATATAAAAGTTATTAAACTTAGTCCATCTCTAAGTTATTAGATGATATTCTACTTCCCTTCATACGTTCGTTCTGATAAGTAAGTCCTTGGTGTCTTGGTAGATTAACACTTACTGCGTGACATTGGGGATGTTATCTGCATATCAATCCTTAAAATCTACTTGACTTGGAAATCTAGTGACAAGTCAAATGGCTGAGGCTTGTCCTCCTTGAATATGTCTTTCACTACCGTGCCATAACATCTTACCAACGCTTTGCAAGTGGTATCTGGCTTCGTATCCTTACTATTATTTCGTAGCCTGCAGCGGAAAACCTGAAAGGTTCTTTTATGATCGCTCCAACAAATCTAAAGATGCAAATTCCTTAAAGTTTCATTAGGGGATATAAATAAGCTACATCAGGCTTAAGATGGAACTAGGTTAACTGGAAATCAAATCCGGTACAGTCCTGTAAAAACACCATGTATACCAAATTATTTTGTCTGGTGCACTTCAGAGCTCTGCGTTAAGTCCTACAATGCTTAACATTTTCGCAAATGACCTAAGTATGTGCATTAAAGAAGCTAACCAACATAATTTTGCAGAAAAGAACACTCCATCCTCATATGCGATAGACATCTTAAGTTGATAAAATATTCTGCAGGAAGAATCAAGCATGGCAGTTGCCTGACTAACCTCAAACGACATGATTTCAAACCCTGAGAAGTCTCAAGCACGGTTTCTCACAAAGAACACAGTCGATACTGCCGGCAAAGATTTGCCCATAAAAAATGGGTATCTGGATCACCCTTCTTGGCATTCAAATAGATATATGATTGAGTTTGATCTGCACAAATAGTGAAATTTACCAAAAAGCTGATAAAGTCCAACTTTGCACACCAATCGAAAAGGAGTTTGTCGAAAGCTATATTTAAGCAAACCTTTAATTACTGTCCTCTAGTATAGCACTTCTCTGTGTAATGGAAAAAATTCAAGAGCGAGCTCTGTTTTGTCTATGAAAACTACACAGACAGCTACGCGCAATTGGTGTCAAAACATAGAAAGTGCTTAGGGGAAGTAAAAAGATTGTGAAACATATGTCTAGACGTTTTCAATGCCATAAATGACATGAATCCATGCTATAAGAAATCCCTTCTCTATTGAACAGGATAAATTGCACTGCTGCCAAAGAAAGCAAAACCCTTATCACGTTAAAGAATGAGATGAAGTTTCTTCTTCATTCAACAACTGCTACACCCTATTGGCAATAAGTGAACTTTGCAATTCACTGAGTTTATACACATCTTAAGCATAACATTGCCATAAGTGAGACTAATGGAAGTATTAACCCTTTCTAATTCCATTTTTCTGCGGATACAGGATAGACTTGTTGGGTAGGATATATGTACATTCAATGCCTAGCTGCCCGCCAAACCCGTTTTCAGCATTACCTGGCGCTATCTTATGGTGCTCCATGAAAAAGCCGACTGTGACGATCAAGGTCTAGACTATAAGCAACTACGTATGATGTATTCTTGTTATGAGTTGCGTTTTCTTAAATTGTTAAATAAGGCGAAGACATGGGCGAAAAAAAGACGTCTTCAGATGCCAAACAACAGGCATTCGCCGTGACACCCAATAAACTTTGGGGGTTCCAATCGTACCTCAGGCAATTTTAACACGGAATTATTCCCTCGCACAGCGCAGCTGGCATGCTCAAGTGATTTGGGGGCAGGCTGCTAAAACTTCGACGATCTCGTGCGATTGTTTACTTGAGAACTTATGTTCTCGTGAGACGGTGCACTCGAGGTCTCCATGGGTTTCGAGTTCTTAATGGGAAGTAGTTTTAGAGTCTTAGTTTTGGAATTTTCATTCTCAAATATTTTTTCGACTTTTCGACTAAATCTCTCAAACGTGTCATCGAATACAAATATATATTGATCACAATAAACAATGGCAATCTTCTTATGAAATTCCACTTAGCGCTTCTTTATAATAACAGATTGCCATTGTTTATTTAGTTCACTAAATAAGATAAGAAGATGTCTTCCCTGAGAGAATAGATTGATCAAAAATGCTTAAATAAATCTGACAAAGTGAAGCCAACTTGCGAACTGAATTTGATGGTAATATTGGGCAAAAAAATCTGCTTTGATTTCTAAACTACCAAAGCATCTTACTGTAACCAAAACAAAACTTTTTCTATTTGCCACAGTTCTGATGGTGTCTACACGTGGGCAATGTTTTTGAAAGTGTCGCTCATTTCTAGAACAAAAGCTGCTTTAGTTTGCGTACTACCTTTGCACTTGGAACTTTTAAACGATTTTGGTTTGCCTAAAATTTACATCCTTGTTTGGCGCACAAGTTTGCTAAATAAATATGTTAACCATAGATGGAAGATATGACAACAATTTTATGTCTTTTGCAGGCCATATGTATTTATGGCTAGGTACGCAATTACGTAATCACGTTCAGACTTTTTTCTCGTAAACACAAATTAATGAACTCTACCCATTGTTTGCTAAAATGCGATTTATTCCATGGAAATAATAGAAAAGGTCACACTTTCCTTCGACGGAAAACACATTGGAGGGCTTTGAATATCACGCAGTGCTCCTCCAGAATGAAGCAAGAGAAATTAAGAAGACTGCGCTCAAGTGGAAGGACCAGTCAGTAAAAAGCATAACCCAACAGTCCTTGCAAGACGCCTTGCTGCAAGCTTAAAAGTGTCGTCCCACCAAGGAGGTAAGAACGGCCGCCAGGATTCCTGTGAGGGCATTGAAATCCCAACACCATGCCAGTCAGCAGTCCACATGGCTATCAACCCAAGAGCTGCTGGGTTGAAAAGGCACTTTGTGAGCACGCTTCATGTGGAGAAGTGGAGCTCACACTTCGACGGACAACACATTTGAGGGCTATGATTATCACGCAGTGGTCCTCCAGAATGAAGCAAGAGACATTTAAGGAGACTGTGCTCAAGAGGACCGGAAAGCTCAAACAATCTTGAAAAACCTGCAGGGTCTGCTCGACGAGTTAGACCTGTGGTGTTAAAGTTATTCTTGTAAAATTTTCTCATGGAACGATCCATTGCGTAAATCTTGACGCAACAGAGTAGTCAACTCTGCGGGGGTTCAAGGATATTCATGAAGTGTCATGGAATGTGGAATGTGAATATACTTGAATAGAGTAACCATAGAGTTACTACTCTGTTGCATCATGATTTACGCAACGCATCGTTCCATGACAAAACTACAAGAAAAAGTTTAACACATGTGGGAAACCATTGTGATGTTTGTTGCCAGCATAACAAAAGTGGATGTTTGCAAGTAGACAGGGGCTGTTTTTTGGTTGCACCAGAAGTTTGTGGAGAAAGTTTATGAACGCCTTCTTTTCATTGTCACTGACGACGAGCCCGGGGGTCGACACAGTTGTGCAGGTCTTCTAAAGCTTTCAGAAAAAAAGACAACTCGTCTCAGTTTGTAGGACATGTTTCGATCATCTTTGATCATTTTCAACTAACACAACTACTAACTTTCTTTCGTTCCCATGAAGAGATTCGCCAATACAGGTCCAAGAGGGGACCCCATGACATCTTAAAACTCGGATTGATGAGCACTTGGGAAGAGATAAGTCTTCTCAAATTTTCAAACATTTGCAAATGAATGATGGCTGTAGGCGCCCGTGTAATGATCTTTGTTTTTCTGTTTTAGATGAAGCCCCGACAGCGCAAACTGAAGAAGGCCATGTTTATTCAATGGTTAAAACCTAACCTTAACGCCCAACTTAACCATCTAGCTCTTACTCTTTCTATCTAGATCTATCCTTTCTTTCTGACTCTCCTTCTTACTTACTTCGTTCTCTCCTCGGTATTTGCGCGCGATTGTGTACAACTGTTGTTCACTCGTGGGGTTTTTATTGTTGATTGTTAGTTTTTTTTTGTGCCGTCTCTTTGGGGATTTTCAATCGGTTGCTGAGTGAGCATTTTTAACGTAAATTATTTACTGATTAATGTATTTATCTTATTTAAGCGCTTTTGATGCAATTTTTTGTGTTAGTTGAAAATGATCGAAGATGATCGAAACATGTCCTACAAACTGAAACGATTTGTCTTCTAAAGCGTTTATCGCACCCTCACTCCCAGCTCTGGTTGGTTTGAGCCATGGTTATACGCGTGTCGCGTGGTTTCCAGTGGGTCTGTGAACTTTTGAAAAGACATTCAAACCTGCAGGTAGTTTATCAAAAATATTCGGTGCGAAACAATCGCCTGCCAAACGGACGTTCAGGCCATGCGTACAAAATGCTCCGAGTTTCAAGCATCAAAATGAAAGCAAAAAGGTCTTGGATAGTACGAGAGTTCCAGCGCGCATTGCATATGTTTGGGATCTGTTGAAACTTCACTAAGGGGGAATTAACTAGAGGTCAACCGAATTTCGGTTTCGGTTTCGGTTACGGCGCCGAAACCGTGGTTTTGGCAATGCTTCGGTTACGGCCGTAAGTAAATGTACATGTAAATGTAAATGTAAATGTATGTTTGGTATTTATTCGGTTGCGGCCGTAACTATCAATGCAATTTCGGTGCTGCCGAAACCGTGTGAGCCGATCCAACGCCAGCATGCAAATGACGTAATTACTGGCGTCAGTTGACCGGCAAGATGCGCGTGCGCGCAGATGGACGCTTCAGTTGAATAGCCTACTCAACGAGTAATAACTACCGAGTAGTTAATCGATCGCTAATGAGTCAGAGTTGCTGAAACTAACGACATACTGAATATTTCATTCATTCTAGCGAACATTCTAGACTAAAGTATCTGACATCACTAATCTAAAGCCTGAAGCTGTTTCCAAATGTAATAATCAGCCATGGAGAAACTGCCACTCACCTTCAGCCGGGTCAAACGAAGTTCAATTGAACTGTAGGCAAAGCGTAGTCGTGGTGTCTTTTGCGTTGTCTGATTTGTCAAACAGTCGTGTACTGAATTTATTTATGGTTATAAGCACCTGCTGAAATGTCGAAAAATCAGATCTGGAGTTATTTCGAGAAGATAATTTTATTTCGAGAAAATAAATAATTAGTTATCTTTTCGCTTGTTATGTATAGACCAGCGTTACAGGCCTCAATAGTTAGAAAGCACAACTTGGTGTCTTGATGCATATACATAGTTTATGTAAAGGCATAAGTTTCGGTTTCGGCTTAAGTTACGGCCGTTACTGAGTGAGCAGGTACGGCGAAAGTTACGGTTACGGCCATGCAGTTTCGGTTAAAGTTTCGGTTACGGCCGTAACCGAAAAAGCAGATTCGGTCGACCTCGAGAATTAACTCCTCTCTGCGTAGCGATGGAAGACACGAGTGAGGTTGCAGAGAAACTTAACGTCGTCTCTCCAGCCGTCTTAATCTCATTCTTATCATTTCTAAAGGCTGCTTTTGATTCATCATAATGGCATGTCAAATTTGTGCATAGAAGGACTCGCAAGGACAATCGACCACTGAGATTGATCCTGTCCAATATGACATCGTGAGCAATAGAATTCCTTGTGTGTTGGAGGACCAAATGTTGTTGCAAGGAGAGACCTCTGAATACCACGTCACGTTGTGTTCTCTGTCACTTTACCTACGTATTAGCTTCCGGTATAATAGCAACGTCAAGATATAATTGAATTAAGTAAAACCTGGACGAACTTAATAGACTGCCTTTTATCAAGATAAACTTCGCGTGGTGCATATTGGAAAACACGATCAAAACAATATCATCGTAAGACGTACTCCAAAATACTCACATGCTTCCAGATATACTCCGTCGTAACTATATCAAAATACGACGATAACGTTTAACAACCAATACAGCCATGTGGCGTGACACGAGGTTGGGGAAAACCCAAGAAGTGGCAGTAACTGAGACCAAATAAGGCGCACACACACACACACACACACACACACACACACAGAGCAACCTAGCACCAATATCGGTCATAGTTGCCATCATGGATCAATCCATGACAATGTAGTGTTTCATGTAATTGACAGTAAAGCCTTTTTTTTTTGTTTTCTTATCTGAAAGAAGTTCTCAAATAGGCAAAAAACGTTGTAAATGGAGGCTTGCAAACCATTTTGTGCGCAAGGCTTTTAAATCAAGTCGTCTTGAAAATAAGATTTTATGGAATCTCCAATAAAAGTTCATTTAACTGTGATGCGATTCGGTGAAAAATCTTCGCTCATATATCTCATGCCTCGCAAAGAAGAGCCATATTTCTCATTTCTCGATTCCCATTTTCCATTCTTCAATCAAAATGTAAATCGGTTTATGTGCTTTAGGAAAGGTCTTCTAGCTATCGTTCTTGTTGCTAGGAATTTCGCAAACTCGCGGTGTTCTTTTTCGATGCGTACGCACAACCTGGCATTTTGGACCCAGTCTCTTCAATCGACAAGTGCATTTTCAACAAGATGATGTCATAATAGGGGCCTCGGGGAATAAACTTTATCCATGGTCGTGTTGACCCAATAAAATAAGCTTACAAGATTATAGACTATATTTAGTTCATGTATGGCCATGGATTGAGTGATCTCTTATTGGTACACGAAGGGAAGAACTGTCAAAATTGTTTTGTGGGCTCCTCGATGCCGAGGAATATTGCTAAGCGCCGATGTTTAGGATGCTTTCGGAATTTAGGATGAAATGAAGCAGGCTGTCTTTTTCATGGTTATTTCGCCGAATGCTGTGGTAAGCTGTTACCAGCGTCAGGACTGCTGTTGTCTGTTTCGCTGTGCTTTATAAGCGGAGAACGTAGTGTGCCTAATATCGATGCCTAGATGTAAAACTTTGGATATCGTGATTTATGTATTTATATTCTTACATAGACACATAACACGTATTAAGGTAAATGTTAGATGGGTAGCCTTATGACAGGCATTTTCCTCTTGTTTCGCCAAGAGTAATGTCAGTCAGTTAGGGAGGTTTCAAATGCTGGGAAATGAAAGAAGTTGAGGATAAACATTCAGGTTAGGCTACCCTCCTCGTATTGAAATTGCGGTAAGTTTTCAAGCCATCGATGCTTATGTTTCATATGGTTGGCTTGCTTTACAATTATAGTAAATACACTGGCACATTCTAATGATACTAATAATGTTTGAGTTTTTGGTTTAGAGCCAGGGGTAGGCAGACAAGGAAATTAGCAGCTGTGCTGCTACTGGACTTGAATAGAATGGCATGTATAGGATTAGCTCCTGTGGCACTGAATGCATCCGTTGCTGAACAAGTTTGGAATGCTGGCAGACATTCAGATAGTGGCATTGCAAAGAAGAGCCATGAATTGGCTCAATATTATGTTGGCTATTATCTTAGGTGCAAACTAGCGCAGCATGAGCTTAAAGGGTTACCTAAAAGCTACGTTGTCCCTGCTGAAGTGCCATGTGAGGAAGCTGCTCTGTTGAGCAGATTATGCTTGGAGATGGAGCAAACAAACTGGCATTTTTTCCACAGCCTCCCAGAACGTTTAAGCCTGAGTGCAGACAATGCCTTTGGTGTATTTACTGAAGTTGCAAAACAGGCTTTTAATGATGGAAACTATAACTGGGGCCGAGTTGTTTCATTGTTTACTCTGGCAGGTGTAATTGCTCTTCATTTCACTAAAAATGCTGAGCTTGATACCGCAGTGAAGGTAGCGGGGTGGTTGAACTGTTTTATCCAAGAAAACCTCTCACTTTGGATAAAATCGCAAGGTGGCTGGGTGAGTGCCTACACTGTTCTCGTGTAAAATTGTTTTGGCTGTCAGGATGACTGTCAGGGGTTTATGTGGATTCTATATGGCAATAAAAAGTTAATGATCTGACATTGTCATGTGCTTGTGGTGGCTTCGTTTGTCCAGATTTGAGAGTTTTTATTTTTTATTTTTGTTTTTGCTTGTATTATAGGATGGCCTTAATTCCCATTACAGTGGAGGGATTCTGCCTGCATGGTCACGTTTTGTAACATTAGGTGGCATCTGTGCGGCAGCTGGGTTTATGCTTTTCAGTGGCCTGTCCAGGTGATATGGCCAAGTTCAAGTCTGCCTGTGGTTTGGTTTAACATGATGCAGATCAATATTGAGTGGTCTTTTAATTGTTCTGTCAATCTGGTTTCATTTGTATGGATTGTGCAATATTGAGTTTTGCTGGTGCATTTCAAGTTTTACAGGTGGGTTTTATTGTGTGCAGGTGTGTTGGGAATAAGGGAGTGGTTAGATGAGAACAGAGATGTGTATATCATGATGTTTATTTGCTTAGGTTTGATTGACATGGCTAGTGCCAAACTTCGATTTAATTCCTATGTTTTAATGTTTTAGGGGTTTTTTTTGGGGGGGGGTGTTTTTTTTTGTCTTTTGCTGTTGTTGTGTTTGTTAGTGCTGTTCCTCAGAAATGTTTTTGCTGAGCTAGTGCAATAGCTTAGGCTTGATTCTGGCAAAAATTTCTTTATCTTTCTTAAAAATTGCAAATAATTCAACCTTCATCTTCTGTTTTCTTTGTCAGTTGGAATTTCTGTTAGGTAAAGTGAAAGCCAACGAACCTAGTTGTTGTTCACAGCCAGGGTCTTATGTAAATCTTCGTAGATATCTTTGCATTCTTGCATCCGCATAAATCTATGTACAGATGCAATACCTGCATGTAATGTGCATCATAAATAAACATACTCCCAGGCATGCATACATCCATTCATACTTACATAAATACATGCATAAATAGATACATACACACATACATACATGGATACATACATACATACAAACATACATACATACATACATACATACATACATACATACATACATACATACATACATACA
>QQSS02208952.1:0-23965 GCA_003687565.2 Craspedacusta sowerbii
ACATACATACATACATACATACATACATACATACATACATACATACATACATACATACTTACATACATACATACATATATATACATATGCACAAAATCTTAATGAATGAATACGCAAAGAAAGATTTGAACTGTATCTTATTCATGCTAAAGAATAAAGAATTCATTGCCACATGGCAGGCTAAAAAGAAAGTGCACCTAAAAAAGACACAACTTTCTATCAAGCGATCATTAAAAAAAAAAGGTGTAAAACGCATTAGACAAAACTTACACAGAGCATCTTCTTGAGAGGATGCGGCTGTTGACCCAGAAGACAAATTAGCTTCGCTCTCAGGCTTAAAGCGAATACTCAACTTTTGGAGCGATCTAAATGTTTCAAGATAGTTTTTTTACCTGCAAGTTAAATAAAGCACAATGTATTTCACGCTAACAAGCGAGCTGAATATCGTCTTAACCAAACAAGCAAACTCTTTAAGGAAAATTTGCCGATTTTAAACTTTCCCAAACTTTATAAAAATGATAATGGGCGAGTTAGATTCAAATAAACGTAGAAAAAGTCCTTCGCATTTAAAAAGAACTATAACATAGCAATTTGAACACTTTCTTTTTATCTAAGATCAAAAGAGTGCTCCAAAGTGAAAGAAGGACGGTATTAGCACACGACGAACCTTGAATGTATACCAAATAGTGTAATCAGCACTTGAGAAGGTATGAGGCAGTCCTTGTCGACCAATTCATCTTCGTTAGCTTCATACGCATCAAACCCATTTACCGCACTTGTCAACTCAGCCTCACAAGAAAGCCTCTCCTTACAAAGCTTGGTGGACAGTATCGAAAAGCTAAGTAATGGCTGCGTCAGGATATACTCAGAAACTGAGCTAAAATATGCCCGGCCCGACGGCACGTCTTGGATAAGATGGAGAACATACAAAACCTGTGCAGAGCAGAGAGCAATACTGTTTTACAAGTGAAAATCTATTAAGTTGCACAATCAGTCATAAAATCAACACGCAGAGATAGCAGCGTCAGTCAATCAACATCTTTGAAGAAAGTTCAAAAGTCTTTCACTGTGAGTCAGCAAATCCCAAAGCTTAGAGCAGTGCGAAGTTTGCATATCATCTTCCCAACGTTTTCAAGTAGCGAGGGTTTAGTAAAGAAAAACTTGCAAATTTAATTAATACGACAACAAACAGCTTTTGCACGACCGAAGAAATAGGTCTATATCATAGTTGCGCCAAGCATTTATACATATACACGGGAGAATAAGCAGTAAGTGAAAACCGGCTCCAATGCGAAATAAATTAAGATATACAAAGAAAAATGATCTCTGTCAAGTCAAGTCAAACCCGACACGGAAATTCATCTAGAATTAAGAAAACTCCATATACATGCAATAATGGCAGCATATCCAAATAAAATCAGACACGTCAACGCACCTGCCTGTTAACATCCGATAAGAGAAAATACGATGCCGATCTGTCCATTGCGGCCTTCATGCAAGGACTTGCATTGACCCTGAGAAAAAGCATTGGAGTCGCATTTCGAAGGAATATCAAATAAAAGTTAGAGACCGGATCGGACTTAAAGCGGTAGAAAATATCTTAGGACTGCAATGGAGGGCAGGGGGCAGAAAACCAAAGACTAAGTTGTGAAGATTAACCACGCTTAAAAAACTCTTACTTGGTCGTCAAGGGATTCCCACATTTTTCAAATCTAAACGAACCAGAGAAAGTAATACAAACAATGGAGCTTTGTCAACGAAGCAGCAATGTCCCTCAAAAAAACTTACCTAATACTTATGGTACATGTACACTTAACAGCCGTTTGCTAAGGGTGTTGTGCTTGGACCAGGTCAGGGGCATATATATTGCATTCCACTCCGCTCATCATGCAGCTTTGGTTGGTGCTTGATGGGACTGCTGGTCCAAAAGCAGTGCTCTCAAATGCGGACCGAAGTTGTTTTCTAAGGCCCAACACAAGAGATATTTGCCTCGAATAAGCTCAAAAGCGGAATCATCAGATATGGAATCACTTAAAGCATTCGCTAAGGCTCACCCCACCCTAACGCTGGTTTTTATTGTTCAACACAAGCAAGGGCAAACATGGACGACTTTTACATAGTCGGCAGGCATTTCCATCATCATACCTTTTATTGATTTCCAAACAAAAATCAGGAGCTGAGATGAGAAACGCACCTGATCGTCTGCAAGCAGTTCCAAGAAACAGCGCACCAGATCTTCAGCACAGAGTTTTGCTCAGTAGCAGTAATAATAAACCTCCAGAACGGCACGCTCTCATCAGACGACAGCAGGTTGTCACAGAAGTGAATGGCTGTCACAGGCATACCTTCGTGAGGCTCCCACTCATGCAGGCACCTGAAAACAACCACGGAATCAAGAGAAAATGTTGGTATAAAATCAAGGAAACCAACATTGAGCAATGTGCCCCCCGCAAAACACATACACAAGAACGCGACGAAATCAAACATAGAAATAAATAAAAAATATTGTCACGATACAATCTACAGAACGAATTCAAACTACAAGGCCAAAGAAAGATAATGAGGGCGGAAAATGGTGATTGTAAGGATCGGGAATGTCTCGCAAAAGTTTAAATGAAGCGCTCGCGAAGAAATTGGGAAAGCAATGCTTATCAAGGAGCTGTGGATCAGGGAAAAACTGATAAAAAGTGAAACGACATGCAAGAATTCACCAAAGGGTAAACAAATAGAAAACCATCAAGAGGCACAACAAAGCCAACTATTACTGGCTTCTTAAAACGACGAAACGAAGTCAAAGGTGACGAACAACCAGGTCAGGCGTCGAGCAACAAGATACATTTAATACCTTTCGGAGCTCACACGGACGCACGTAAACCAACCCTAATGCCGCTTGGAAACGCAGTAGGAAAAGCACGACGCCATGGTGGCGTAAGCAGACAGATCGTCTTGAGTGACGACTTCAGCTCGCAATCACAGATCCGAGCACTGCCAGCGTTCACACAACCACATGATAATCAAATGGTCGAAAAAAATACCAAACCAACTAGCAATGTACACAACATAACAGCAAAAAAAAAAACAAAGCGGAAAAATAAGATTGCAACCGGAGATTAGAAATCTTAAAAAATGTCGTCAACCACCATCCAAGCAATCTTGGAAAGATAACCATCTAGCCAATCAATTTAAAAAAAATCAACAACTATCACTTCGAGGGAATCACTGACAGTTATAAACAGCCATACTTTGAATTTCGATCGTGTTTTTGCAAGGCCATGAAACCCGACCTGCGACTTAGGACCATTCCAAACGCAGAGATTATAATAGTTCATTTTGGATCTCCCAAGCGCAGCATCTGACCGTAGGGTTAAATTTTTTCCACGCAAGTTTCGGTATTGTCGAGAACAAAAAATTGGAATGGCTACCAGGCAGGCAATTACAGTGCATGTACGGATGTGACTAGCCTTCAGACTAGCTTCATATCACCAGTAACATTGTACACACTGCGCCATGGCGCCACACCCATTTTTAGGTGCAATGGACTGGCGGACTTAGTGGACAAGATTGACGGGCGGGACACAGGCGATGTAGAATTCCTTATGCCATTACTATTGTCTACAAAACGTGTCACCAGCGCCACTAAACATTCTTCCAGTCTTGCTCTGCGGCGCAAAGGCCTCAAAAATTACAAACTCAAAATATCAGAGTAAATTGATCTTGCGCAAAAATCTATAAAACCATAAACGGGATTAGACGGTTTCTGCATGCCGCTTTGCTTTTGCGTTAGTGGTTTACCTGCAGACGTTTAAAGTTCACAGAACAATACTTCATAACAAAAGCGGAGTGGATATATGTGAGAGAAAGCTCAAGTATTAGAATCAGGAAAAACTTTATACAAACGTCAAGAGACGTTCCAAAAAAATAAGCACCCAAAAACAGAACTTGCAACGTAAAAACATTCAATAACAAGCGTGAATCAGCCATAACACTTTATAAAGGGAAAACCAACCAATCATCGAAAATCAATGATTAACTGCCGACCAGTTGATTAATGTAATCCATTAGTATGATCTTACCTCGGTGAGTCTTCAGCAGCAAAGTTTAAAGACCAGAATTTGACTTCACCATCATAGCTGCTCGTAGCAAGCACTTGCAGGTCAGGTGAAAGCACCAAGCCAGTAATGGGCTTAAGAGCAAGTAATGTTAATCAGACTTAAATCAACTTATAAAAAAATCATACATAAAATATGCCTTTTCAAAAATCAGGAAGAAAAATTTGGATAAACATACAGAGAAGATCATACGCCGTGAGGTGAAAATTAACGAGACATAAGTTTTGAGCTAAAATGCAATACAAGAGCGAAATTTTAAAATAAGCTTTGTTTTTTAAAGAGATCAGCAAAAATTGAAATACATGTCATAAAGGCCCTTAGCAAGGACAAGAGACTCGTCTTCATTATACACCTTATACGCAAGGTTAACTAGGAAAACCGCTGGAGACAATTCGTATGGCATAGATAAAAAAGCCAGCTCATCTGGTAACAGGCAGCTTACTATATTATACCTTGGTTACCTAAAGCCTGACGTCGCATATTCACCAATACGACCACAGACCTGTTTAATAACGGAAGAACAAGTTTGAATTTCATAGAACGGATGTTCTTTGCAAGCCCTATACACATGAGCAACTGAACTACCACAACTTAGGTGAGCCATAAAATCTATTAGGCTGCCAGCTGGCCATACTACTCATCAATGTTTTGCGAGATGCCAATATATTGCTTAGGCATCTCACTGTACAAATTCTGGAGGGAGGTGCATGTTTGGATTAATATAGATCTACATCATACATCCACATCAAAAAGCGTACATTACAGATGATATTCTTTGCCAGTTGTAAGATCGATTGCTAGAGATTCTTGCTTGAAAGAGTATCAAGCCTTCTCAGACGGATGGAAAAAAACACATTACATCTTCATGTTTGTTTAACCGCATATAAGGGTTTATTGAAGAAAAAACAAAGGTTGGTATAAAATGTTAACGGAGAACTCCGTACTATATCTGCAGTATTCATATATAAGCCTAAATTGGAATTAGACTTATCTATATTCCACAGCTTTTCATGCGGAACACACACTGAACTGTACCTTAGAGTGACAATTGTCTAACTTGATAACGCCATGCTGTAAACCGTCAGTCGTGTGCAGATCATCACCATGCACTTTCGCAATTTCATTTATGTTGTAGACCCTGGCTTGAACACCATATGAAACAACCAAAATCTTATCAGTGACATCAGACAAGGGAATATGCGGGGCCCAAGCAAGATGATAGTCACCAGAAATCCTCTCTCCCAACCAATTCAAATCCAGCAATGTAGAATATCTGGCGCAATTAAGGAGACATCATACAGATGGAAGTACACAACAAACAATTACGAATAAAATAAACAGGCTTGATCTTAATATCACGACGATGCAAGCGTTGATAACAATAGCGTCAAAGCATCTATTTCCATGGCACATCGAAAATAGTACAAATCTTTTCAACGTCAAACAGGTTGGTGAAAGGATACCGTATAGCGTCACCCTCATCATAAAGCTTAAACACAAAAACGGACGCGGCAGAGTCAATGCAAGCCAAGTAGCTTGAGCTAACCGAAGCAAAGCTCAAATCAACAATATTCCCATGAAAGCACTTCAGCAGGACTCGTGAGCTCGTATGATAATTAATAACACGGACGTGGTCATCAGATCCACCTTTAGCTAAAACAAATGAGAGGAAAATCAGGAAAACACACTTTCTAATACACCTATGTACGACCTGGCTGCAATTACTCATTGTGTGCCATCAGGAACGATGTGGAACAGCGAATAATTCAGAAATATTCCTAAACTCCACTTGAAACTAGAAATATTCAAACCTCACCTCGTATTTGATAAGCAATGTAGTTCATGTTTGAAGAAACAAGATTGCCAGTGTAAAGCTTCTGCTCCCATTCAAATTTAGAAATCTGGCTAACTTTGACCTAAATCAAGAACATCGTAGATCACTCAATTCCTTAAACCATCTGAAATAGAATAAAAGCGCAATAATAAAAATTTCTATCCAAAAACATATTTTTGGAAAATGGAAGGTTTCCAATTTTCATCAATTCATATTTAGGGCAAATGTACTGATATCGGGTCAGTAACTTGGTCCTGTCGAGACGTAATCCTAACGGTTGACACCGCCAATGGGTACACGCCAGGATTTGATGCCAGCCAGCAAATCTACGAAGCTGATATTCTTAAAAGGTCACCAAGATTACGAAATTTTCAGGAAAAATCTTGTCTACAGAGCTCCTACACAAACCCGGCAAACTTAAAAATGGCCGGCAGGCTTCCCAACAGAAACGAAATAGCCATAAAACCCGTATCAAAGTTTCAACAGCTTGACGAAACCCTCCTGTTCGTCACGCGAAAGCTCTACAACACAAACGCTTAACAACATGCCCTAAAAATAATATTCAAAAGTCGAAGAAGCACGAGCTGAATCTACGTATTTGCTCGACGTCGTAAATTACCAGGATAAATTACGTTACGTGACGACTTCACATAAAAAAATGTACGTTACGCTCTCAGAACACTGTTTTTCTTTGGCAGAACATCAGCAGAAAAACAGTAACTAAGTTGCTATATTCATAAGAGCATGTAGCATCCAAACCATCTAGAGCAACGAATGCTCTAACCAATACGAAGGCGTATGCAACACAACCTAATGCATGAAAATTTTTCGTATAATGTGCCCAAGATGAATCTGCAACCATAAATTCCTGCAGTCTAAGTAGGTCACGATCCAGTACAATCCCAATCACTGGCCTCGAAAGGAACTCTCAGATACTAAATCAAATGCGCAGCGCATGATCGATCAACGACGTCCGTGAACAAATACGGAATGTATTGACTGGTGTCTAGTCACCTTTTTTAGCAAATAAGGATTAGAGCACCCTTTTCAATTGTAACGGAACATTTTGGACACTCCGGGCGGTCGATACAACTGCTTGACCAATGACATAACCGCCAACCTCCAAAGTTCAGAGCTACTGCATGCTTCCATCAGTTTCAGTGTCATTTCATAGTTGCAATTTATAGACGACATCACAAACTTTCTTATGCCTAGTTTCTGGCTCGTTTGAAGGGTTTTGGATGAAATTCAGGGCCTTCGCGTCTTTCGCACTTCAGAGCCAAAAGGCTGGCCGAGTTCTTTTGATACTTCTAGTAATGCTAGAAAGAAGCGTTTACTGCAAAAAGCTGGTCCTCCTATTTCACAGGTGCTTGCCTCAGCACACTCCAGTTGCAGCGGAGCGAGTGAGAAATCTTTTCACATCAAGGTGTTTTAGCCATTTGAGGAATGAAAGCAGGTAATAGATTCCTTTTTCCCAGGAATTGGTTTATTCATTTTCATCATTCTCTTTCATTCACAGTTCAGTGATTGCCAGGCCATCAACGCCCAAGCGCTCCGGCCGCGATCAGTAGCCTTGTCTTCGCACTGCTGCCACTTCTAACATTCCTTATTGCGATTCTCGATAGTTGACTAGGCAAAATGCGCCTTTTTTCTACTTTTATACGCCATTACGGCTCCGCTTGTGCCCGAAACCCACAAATCTAATAAATACCCCGGCAGAAGATGGGGACAGCGCGTAGGACTGAGGCTAGAAAGCAGCAGCCGTATTCTAGAGCAAGAAGCCAATTTTTTCAATGAAAATTCTGGGTACGTTTTAAAGGCAGATGCTGCGAGACACATACCCTTCTTGCCCATCCGGTCTCGCGACAGGCATTCGCTAGATAATCAACTGCCACTACTACCAAAAAAGTCTACAAGCCTGGCCAGCTTTGATTACCCAGCCAGTGAAACTAATGCCACTTAAGAAACTTTGTACGTCTAACATATAGACTTTTAGCTACGCACAGCAGGGACTCGCATCTAAGCCAGCGCTGACGGATTATACCGACAAAATTTACAGTTATGGGCCCTACCAAAAACTTGTCTTCAAAGCACACTTATATACTTAGTCGCGTCGCAAGGACCAAAGCACCGGCAATACCACATCGAATAAACAATCAGAAACACTAAGACAAAGATCCAACCACAAACAATCACACAATCACACAATCGCACATTTTATCGCCACATTACTTTATTTTCTTATGTATTCGCATATTTGAATGCTTATTTATATTTGACAAATGTATCTCATGAAGAAGCTTGATATATTTCCATATTGCAATGATTTTCAGACTTGCCCACAGAAACTGAAACAGTAGCTAGTTTAGAGCTTGAAACGTCTATAGGTAGCGGGTTGGCGGTTTGTGACACTCACCATCAATTCCAAACGGTGATTAAGCAGTGCATATCTCCGTTTTTTTCACCCTGCAATAATAGTTCCTGCTTAGTCCAGGACTCAAGGTCAGCGCATCGCTCAATATTACCCAAGTTCGTCGCTTTGATTTTTTTTTTCGGATAGGATTTGATGCTCTTCACAGCAACTGGGTCAATCACCAATCGTCGATGGCAGAACTTTGGGGCAGGGCTGCGCAGGTCTTTATCTTAAGCAATGAAGCGACACTTCAGCGTATACGAGCCTTGATTTCAAACATGAGGTCAAACGAAGGCATCCATGTACTCCAAAAAGCTATTATGGACAAAACAGGGATGCATGACTTTGACATTTATACTAACAAAGAACCAAGCCAGTCAAGGTTGTCAAATAACCCCAACAACGCAAAATTATGCAAACCTTGTTACTCCCACTGTCAGTAAGCGTAAAATCACTCGCTTCTATAACAACATTGCTTGCTTCAATGAAATAGGTAACTTCCGAGTCATTTCCCTTGCAAGGACTACAAGAAGAGTAATTGACACAACTAAAAAAAGACATGATAGAAGTAGCGCAGGTATCAGATCTGATTTTACAACTAGCAGAAAATATGGCAACTTCAGGGAGCACCCAAACGAGTAATTTAGTCTGAAAAGCTGAATGATTCATGATTAAGTCGTTTGAACGTCCGAAAACGGTAATAATGCTTGGCAAAGCGAATGTGCGGAGATACAGCCTTTGACATTAGCATGCTCTTAATACTTTTGGAACCACTAGTGAAAACTACCAGTCTTTTGTGATTTGATGCCAAGACAATGCACTTCTTCCTAGCAAACGACACTTAAATCGTAAACAACTCCCTCTTTGCACCTAAAACCCGTTCCTAACACCAGCGCAGTGCCATGATGCAGATGATGAAATGCAACTTACACTTAAGTGAGTTACAAGAACATTATGAACCAAAGGCCTTCGATTTTTGGAATGACCATGAAACGAAGCCACCCCACATATGTCACCAAGTCTATAATCTTCACAAACCTATGGGATACCTCAAAGCAGAAAAATAAGGCACCAAATTTCTGACCTTGGCAACCAATAATATGTTACGATAAGGAAAGTTTCCCTTACATCTTAAGAAATTTCCTAGGAAATGTCACAAATTGTTCATTTTCAAGATATGCATAGAAATTAAAACATAATATGTGATGGTACCAATGCACTATTCATAATAGTCAAAATGGGATAATTAAATCGAAGCTTTCAAACTTATCTGCCAGAAAACAACTAGAACAAGTTAGAAGTAAAAATGGTTTTAAAAAATTAGGTGAACACATGATAATTTTGTTAGCATAACTACCAACAGTAACTAGTTCGAGCAGCAGAAAACATTTGAAATATATTACCATAATAGATTATAAGTATCTGACACCAGGAGCACAAGCACGGACATGTACATTGACCCAATCTTCAAAACCTAGAAAGCTTCAAAAAACCTGATGAACTATCAACTTTATTTCAAACACCCACTGTAAAATCAAAAGGAAAATAGCTCTTGAAGCGACAACAAAAACATGGTACATTTGTTAAAAACATAACTTACATAGTTTGAAGTCTTGACCTGAGATCTACAGACAAGGTTCCCAATCCTTCCTAAAACATAGAAAAATAATCCAAATAAAACTATACAAATCCTAACTACATAATGGGCCTCAAGGCCTAATAAATATTTGTATTAATCCCAATATCCTTAACGATCGTTTGCAAGTATCAAATATAACCATGCAACATTGTAACCGGTGCAATTCAGGAGCCAGTCAGGGGAAACCTCAACAGGTAATGTTCAGCAGCTTCAATTCAAAGGTTCAAGGTTACTGTGTGTTTTTTGTAACATTCACAATCTAGTTCATTCGCTATAATTTTATACTATAACAAGGCCCGGAAGGGTGCCAGCATCTTTGAACAACAAGATAGTCAAATATAACTTCTGGAGCAGTTTCCTAGAGAGATGGAAGAGAGCAAGATTTTTCTGGCACTAGCATTTCCCGCTAAAGATTGAAGGACGTGGCAAGCGACTTGCAGAGCCCATGAAATACATTGGCCATTTGAAACAATGACAAATGAAAGTTATCTGAGCAGTGCTTAAATTCATTTAAAAGTAAAGATGCTTTCAATAGCACTGACTTAAGATGATAAAATGAAATCATCGGATTTGCCGACAAGGAACACATATGTAAAGTCATGTTTGGCAGTTTTGAAAAGAAGCTATGAATTGCATTGACAAATGCTTAATGAGAACTGCTATTGCCACGTCACATGCAACCTGAACTTCGAAGACTCCGATTTTCAATGCTTGCTTGACACACCACATTGCTTCACTATCCCAATACAACTGATGACTTTTATAAACCAGACTCAATTTCTTAATTTCTTTTTACAATGCAACATACTTGAAATGTAACAATCTTAAAATTTGCCCCCTGCTTACATGATAGCTCTTCAAGTGAAGCCTGCTGAGTACAAGGTAATCACCACTCCTGCATTACATACTGTTTGCATCCTATTAGCCATAAACCAAGCCTTAAATAGAAGATCTTCAATAGTCAGGAATTGTAGTCCCTTCCCCCCTAAACTTTGCATCAAAAATTTGCTTAGATGAGAGAGAGATCCGTAATGGCGCAGGCAAAGACCAGCAGTATACGCCAAAAAAGACACCCATTTAGCCTTCAGAGACAGGCAAGCTAGAAGTTTCAGGCAAATACAGAATCAAAAATTGTTCCACAGACATGATAAAAAAAAACAATGTGCACTACCTTTGCATCAAGGACTTCTATTTCGAGGACATGGATTCCTGACAGTACAGCTAATTGCACTTGGTTTTGAAGTTTTGAACACATTTATTATGTTCTTGTAATCTTTACATAGCTTCAATATGGCTTCAAATTTTGATTCTGAAGAGAAAGATGCCTTTGGCCTGCTAGAGGACAGCTAATGATGATGACTACATTCCTGATGGAGGCTTAATTTAGCGTTATTCTTATTTGCGTTAAAAAAATACTTAAAAAAATACTCAATGATGATTAGCAAGTTTTTGGTTAGCTAATACTGAATCCATAAAAGAAGTTAATAGTCCAGAGTTACATCTCGTTCTAGCTTAGTATATGGTAATTACAAATGCTTTAGCAATGTTTTCCAAAAGAATTTCTGATCGCAGATGATACTGACTCAGTGACATCGTGTTCTTACAGCTTGTATACCTGTTTTTTGTTTTTTGTTTTTTTTTGCACATCTTCAAAATGTGTATTAGATAATGTGGTAGCATGATAATTCACGATGCAGATCTTTGTGCTTGGGAAGTCCTCTTGTTATATCTCTGTTCACTTGACTGTGTTCTCTTGAAGTGCTGTATTCCCTCGATGCAGTGCAAGTGTTTATGTTACCCTTTGAGATTAATTCTACTAATGACCAAAGCGATAAATCGATGCTGATGACACATGATTTTGCTCAGAACACTGAAGTTTCAGGCAAATATAGAATAAAATATTGTTCTACAGACATGATGAAAATAAAAACGAAGTGCACTACCTTTGCATCAAGGATTTCCATCTCTGAAGGACCTCCACCACATGCAAGTCTAATAAATCGAGTATACATGACTATTACATCAACCAAATAAGATTCCGAATTTCAACTCAACTTATTTTTCAACTCTCTCGTGAAAATAAGGGGATATTAACATATAATAAGCATAAAGATAACCCATCTCACCCCTGTAGATTGTCATCCATGCGACAAATTATGAGTCTTTTCCAAGACAGCAGCTCTTGAAATATTCCTGTGTGCTAACTCAGTCTTTACTGTTTACTGAAAGCTCCTCTGAAAAGAAAACAATACAAAAATTTTCCAGATTTTCTTGGCTTTTCTATATGCGAAATGAGATTTTCTCAAGTGATAGCATTTTGTGGCAAGTGCATAAAATAAGTTATCAACATGCCTTTTACCATTGTTTACTCTTCAAACTTAATGTTAAAAACTTCAGATGGATGTACAGTTTAATATAGTTACTTTTTCATAATTTACACTCCAGTGAACTATAAATGTTTCGATTCAAACAGATTTATAAGAGTTGCAAGATAATGAAATTTAATTGCATGTAATTGTATGGTCCTTATAACATATGCGATCAGTGAGACCGATGAATTTTAAGAGCACATAACCTATCTTTAACCAGTTGATAATCTTTCCATAAATCAGGTGTCAAATTTGAAAACCAGACCTGTGAATGAATACCAGAAGTAGAGCTAAGCAATATTTTGTTTCGAGGTCAAGTATCTAGAGATTCGTCCCTAGATAGACCTTGCTTGCACTCCACGGCTGAAGAGATTAGCTGCACTCCAGACCTTTTGACTTTGGTTTCTTGAAGTTCTACATGAAATGGGAGGTCTCGGTTAAGGTCACGAAAGCTTTACCTATGAAAGTAAGGTCTACCAGTCACCCATAATGTAAATAATGATGTGCGCAAGTTCGAATGCATGACTTAAATGATGGTCACAGGCTCCGTAAGTTTTGGTAACATAGCGTCAGTAATAACACAGTGACACACGGCACACATACCAATGCAGTAACTCGTTCAGTTCATTAGAACTGAATGGTTCTGTACATGGATTCCAGTTTGACTACACCACCGATCCCCCCATGAAACCATTTCGGCCTGGTTATTCCTGAGTTGCAACTGCGAGGAGCTGCGTCACCCCGAAAACTAGAAGGAACAACGGAATTTCTATCCCTGCCAAAATCTCCCTCTCGCTTGTTCGTTTTGCAATTGCTGACATTTAGCCTCACTGAAGATATTTTGCTTTTCCAGACCCATAATAAGTGGCCCTCGCTAGCTCATCCAGCTCTGGATGTTTTAGATTGTTTCTTGTTCTAGTTCTAGAGATAACAGCAACAACATTCACGTAGAATAAAGACGTGCATTTTCCTGAAATAAGCATTACATATTTCTTGAACGGAGCGGCTCAGTTGGCGCCTCTACATGTAGCGGAACTTGCATGGTGACGGTCAATAAGTATATTGTTTAGTTTTCTTTGTCACATGCGTCATGTGTAATCTATGTCATGGAGCGTTTGTGTAGAATTCCTGATTTTTCATCGCGTGTAATTTATATCATGCAGCGTTTGTGTAGAATTCCAGATTGTTGCCCAGTAATTTGCTTCTTGGTAGTCTAACTCTCTTGGTATCGAGCTAAGCTTTTTTATCCATTATCCAATCAAGGCCCTTGATTTTTGCAGGGGTGTAAATTTGCATGTACATGTGGCCATAGGCATTTTTTTCATGACTAGAACAACAACAACAGCAACAACAACAACAACAACAACAACAACAAAAGAATTTATTGCCACTAGTCACATGCGTCCTTAAAAAATACATATACATAGTCAAACAAAGTTCTGTGAATAGTGAAGGAGATCACTAAGTAGGCATTGCCTATTCTAGTAGTGACGACCATTTACATATAACGGTAAAGCAAACTTCTAGCAAGTAGTTGTTACCCAACGCCTCAAATCTAGGAAGACTAATAGTTCAAGTTTGCTAGGAAGGACATAAACTTGGAGTCGGTAGGTTGCAAGCAAGTACATATACTGTGAGCATGTAGCTCTCGCTAAGTATTGTAGCACTAAGTAAGTAGCACTGACTCAATATTGATGGGTTGGCATGCAACTTTGCTTTTATGAGGTTTAGCGATTGATTTTGTCAGATATTTCCTCATCTATAAACGGTCCTTTAAAACAACATTTGGTTATGTGGGACCACTGATAGGGTCTATACCAGCTAGCTGATAGAATCAATATTTTTCTTGTTTGAGGTTTACTGTAGAAAGCTCTGTTTGAACTGACCTTCTTGTTAGTGACATGGCAATTTTTGTGAGACTAAGGCATGTGCTCCTTCCTGTCATTAGCTGGTCTTGTATGACCATGTATGGAGCTCTTTAAACTATTTGGCGCTGCTATAAAAACTTCTGGTCATTGTTTGGTAAATGTTCTGGTCATGTGTTCTTGATATTTTAATCCAATAAGTTTTTGTGGATGACTTAAATACCCTTGCAATGTGAATCAGGCAAGGCGGAAAATTATGCTTAGGTTCTGGTAATATCACCTGCACGAATGTCAAAATTTTGTTGTCAAGTGTCATATTCTTTCCGGTTACTTCAGGGTCATGATTCTAGATAGTGCAGCTGATCGCACTTGGTTTTGAACTTATGAACACATATGTTATGTTCTTGTAATCTTTGCGTAGCTTCAATATGGCTGCAAATTTTGATTCTGAAGAGGAGGATGCCTTTGGCTTGCTAGAGGACAGTGATAATGATGATGACTACATTCCTGACGGAGGTTTAATTTAGTTTTATCCTTATTTTTGTATTTGTGTAAAAAAATACTTCTCATATGATGGTTAGCAAGTTTTTGGCTAGCTAATGCTGAATCCATACTAGTAGTTAATAGTCCAGAGTTACCTCCTGGACTATTATCTACTAGTATGGATTCAATATTAGCTCTTGTTATATCCTCTTGTTATATCTCTGTTCACTTGACTGTGTACTCTTGAAGTGTTGTGTTCCCTCGATGCAGTGCAAGTGTTTATGCTACCCTTTGAGATTAATTCTACTGATGGCCATATAGATAACTCTATGTTGATGGCACATGTACCGCTTTGTTCGATTTTGCTCAGAACAAAGCAGTTGGTGGTGCTCATGGCCTTTTCTTTACTGCGAAGGCTGCAGGGAGAATTTCTTACTGGTGCTGGGTACGGGCATAGTGGGACACTGCTATTTGCATGCAAGTGTAGAATCATTAAAGTTGCTTTTGTAGACCTGCTTTGTTTAGATGTAGTAATTGCACTGGTAGGTGTATATTCTAAATGGAATAAGTTATTGTGCATTTTGTGTCAAAACACCATAGCACAGAAAAGCAAACATGATGAGAACTCATATGGACTTTGTCTTGTATAGTGTTTGTGTTCTTACAGTCTTATTGCAATGTAGGCCATTCTGACTCAGAGCAAGAAAACTCTAACAAACGGAAGGCCTCCTCGTCCATGAAAAGGTCCCCTTCTAAATCCAAGCCCGCTAAGGCATCCAGGAAAAGACCCTCTTCTATGAAATCAGAGGTAACATCTAAGAAAAGTGAAGATTCGCCTGTGAAATCTCAAAGAAGGCGAGGAAAGCCCGTCAAAGATGGGACTAGTTCAGAAGAGTCAGATGGTTCTTCTGTGTTGGTGTCAAAGCAAAAGCTTGGAAAATCTCAAGAAAGAAAGACCTTGTCTGGTCGAAAGCAGAAGTCTGATAGAGATGGTGTTTTCCTCCGTGAAGTTAATGTGGTAACCGCAATGCGTAGGTAGGCACTGAGATTGTTAAGTTAGTGTATGTGCTTGACATAGGCTATATGCTCTCATTTAAACATAATTCTGGTTCATTTATTCATCATGTTTTAATTGAGGTGTGGTGGTGTTACAAATCCACAGGCAGATATTCATGTTGGCAGTCTTTGTTAGGTTTGCAATTTTAGCCAGATGGTAATGTTCAAATTTGTTAGTTCCATTCTTAGGCAATTTATCTCCAGCAATATTATCACTGGATATGGTTGCGCTTGGCTAAGGAAGTACACTATGGCAGGCAATACTGTAATTTTGGTGATCTTCGTAATTTTTAGTTCAAATCTTTGCATAGGAGCAGTCGGAGTACCCGTGCTAGAAATATATCATACGCTGAGGCTGAGCTTTCGGATGAGGAGATGTATCTTGATGAAGAGCTAGTTCAAAGCCATTATGGAGATGACAGAGCTGGTCTTAATGACGATCGTCCTGGTAGAAAAGATCAAGGAAAGGAGGAGACGAAAGAACGAGTTGATGCCTTATGGTCTGACTTTAAAAGTGAGGCAAAGCAGGAAGAAGGGCGCCTTAAGGAAAAGTATTCGACCAGGAGTGAATTTGAACAAAGGAAATCGATAAGCAATTCACGTGTGGGTCAGGATGATCAAGAAGATAGCCGGACATCAACCAGTGCTGAACTTACTCTTGCTGAGACATCTGAGCATGATGTGGACTCCTTTAAGCAAAGAAACGACTTAGATGTAGTAGCAAGCCCTAGTGCTTCCGGGGATCATGGAGTTTCTAGTGAAAAAATTAAAAAGGAATCGCAAGGTTCTGCTAATTATAATTCTGACATAGCAAGCGCTGTTGAGTCCGAAAACTCCATTGAGCGAAGCTTAAGCAAGCAGGATGGTGATGCCTTTAAAAATTGTGACCAAATTGAGGCAAATGTAAGTTTTCGCTTAGGAATTTTATGTCATGTGGTTGTGTGGCTGATTCGTGTGCGTCGTTGAGCCTTTTATGTACTCGTACACTGGGTGACTGAACGTTCGGATTGAGGAGCGAGTTTATGCTGGACTGAGTTGCCCGATCTGAATATTTTTTTTCGTTAAAATTCTTTCATTAATATCGTAGACCAACCTAAGCTTCGCTAGTTATTAAACTCGTCCAACAATAGCTAAGACATTTGGACGTGAAACAAGGTTTTTAGAGTTTTGGTAACTTCAGATCCATATTTTCAAAAGCATGAGGATGGCACATGGAGACCCTGTTGTTTTTTCCCACTATAGCCCTATGTTTCTTACTAATTGAACGCTTGATACGCGTATGATCCTAGTTTGGTAAAAGGAAGATGATGACATTACGACGTATCCTTTGTGGCATCTGTTAAGACTCAAGAGCCAGATTTTAGAGCGAATGAATTTTGAATCCTAGTGAAGACTGTTATGATATGGCTGGATTCAGCTTTCGGTCGGGGTTCAGAGGACTTTGATCGGGGTGGGGGTTCGAGCGTCCTTTGCGGTGGTCGGGATGAAGGTTAGGATATATCAGTTTCGTCAAATTATGTTTTATATGATATTTACTTTGCAAGTCATCCCATAAAGCAAAAAATCTTGCTCCTTGGATTTTTAGGATGAGAATCGTTATTGGTGTGCAAGATTGTGGCTAAGCTAGTTTGATGTTTCTTCTTCATGTTAAATCCTGTAAGACGTCGTCAGTGCACGAGGGACGTTTGTTTTACAGGTTTCTGCTTCAGTTACTTCCGCAGCCACACATGAAAATCGTACATCTGGGACGCTTGCTGCTAGCAGCGCCACTGCGGAACATGAAAGTCGCGTCACTGAGGATAGTCTGCAGAAAAGGTATGAAGCGGATGTGCCTGCGGCATTGTACGAGCTATTCAGTCATCTCAGACTGAGAATAAAAATTATGTGTGGATTAAATTAGGTAAAATCTTGGAATCATCTCTTTGGCTAGGTACTCAGGTGTTTGTGGAATGTTTCCGGAGCATTTTTTAAGTTTTTCCTATCGTATCATACCTTGGTGGTCATAGGTAAATGTACTTGCATGTTGTGAAGGGGTGAAATTCCGCGAAGAAGAAGTGGGGGCAGATTTTTTTAAACAGCAATACACACGCTGGGCCTCACCCTAGGGACGGCCCTAGTCATGCCCAGTCGACCCACCAGAAAGTTTCATCCTAGAAATCGAGCCGGCCGTTCCTCAATGCAGTCAGCTGGTTAGAAGGTGAAAAGCAATCTTGGTTTTGATGAAATTACTGCCAAAATGGCAGGGCTGATGGTGAAACTTTAAACGACTCCTTGTTCGTTAAAGACTCGTGCTTGGGCGCTTGGGGATAGTGTCATTCGCATAAGAGAAGTCGTTGGAAGACCGCTGATGTAGTTTGGCCATGCCTTCAGGATTAGTAAAGATAGCGGCCATATAAACTGCTTTGGCGAGAACGACCAGGCGAATAGCGAATGAGGTGAACATCATTATTTGAACTGCTTTTAGTGCGAAGGCTTAGCATGACGTGCATCTGTGTCCAACTTGACCTCCACAACCCGACCTATAAACAACAAGCACTTCTTTTCTTTATTAATTTTTCTGTGGAAACGATCCGACTGCTGTGCTTGAATGATTCCCATACGTTTGTACCGGAGAACAATGGTGATGACTACGTTTAAGTATATATGTATGTGTGATAATTTGCATAGACGTAGCCTTCAAAGTAGGATGACATTCTTCAACTCCTTTCCCAAGACAGGCTGAGGTCAAATCGATGTTCTGATTACGCTCTAGTGGACGTGCTAGATACCCATGGGTAGTTTTATTGGTAAATGCAGATTTTCTCGCCCGATTGATGGCTGCAGTAAAGGACTGAGTGGCCAAACGTGGATTGCGTCTGAGCAGTAGCTTATTCCAGCTTGACGGGTAATTTCATTGCTATTCGCACGATGCGGCCCTGCTCATGTTTCTCCATTTGGGCTAAAAAAGGATTTCGGACGGATGCTTGGTGGAGGTACTGCCGTATGGCTACAATCCGTGACTGGAAAGACGTGTAGACAGAATTCAGACCTCGCCCGCCATTTTACGTGGCACGTACAGTCGATCGCAGTCACCAGTAATGTGGATATTGCCATTGTTCGTCAGGAGCTTGCGTGTTTTTATATCTAGCTTTTCAAGTTCATCTGCATTCCAGTCCAGTATGCCGAACGTCTGAGTGGGGAGCGGCACTGCAAAGGTGTTATGAGCAAGACACTTATTTAAAGCAGACAGTTCTGAACTCCATACTGTTCGCTCACGAGCGAAATACTCGAGGACCATTAGGGCCAGAGAGGGCCATTAAAGGATACTGCCTGATCTAGCCCAAATACTTGTAGCTCTCTCCTTCGTTAAATAGCCTGATACTCAGGGTTTTTTATATTTAGAGATTCCTGTGATGCAACGAATGTGCCTCGCTTGATCTTCATAAAAGCACACTTTGACTGACCAAAAGTCATTCCAATACCTTTAGAGAAAGATGTCACTACATCCAGAGTAACTAAATGTGGTCAATAATGCTGGAAAACTGTTTCAGGTCATCAACAAAGAATAAGAAGTATCCTAACGGACTCCGCAGAGGTATCAAGGGCGCGACTGCAATAGAAATGGCAACAGATTTATTGCAAGCACAAACAGCAGCACGGACAGGCTATCACCTTGGAAGACTCCTTTGGAGTAATTGATGACGTCCGATTCATGGTGTTCGTTTTAGCAATAAGGACTAAGCGTGTTGCCCATATCGTTGTCAGCTGCTCTATTGCACAAACTACTTTTTCGGGAACTTTTGCGAGTCTTAACGACTTCAGCAGCCATTCATGTGGTAATCTAGCCACACTGTGTAAAAATCGCGCCTGTTCCTCACTGCTTCTTCCAACACCATTTTGTTGATTAACAACTGCTCCATGCAACCCCATACATACTTCCATACGCTCTTCCCTCCTGCCTGTTCTGTAGTGATGACGTGCAATGTCTCACAGTGGTCTTGTAGAAACGAGTGCAAGATAGCCGTGTAAAGCTTATACATAATATTCTCACACGCGATGGGGCAGTAGTTGTCAGGACGATGTGTTTCCTTGTTCTTTGGGAGGAGGCGAGTTCTTGCTACTGCTAGCCAATCTGGGATGTCCTGTTCAGCGTTGAAATCAGGCATTCAGCAGTCGTAGGAGCGTTGCGCGATAGAAGTGGAGATTTTTGAACCAATACCTAACAATTAGGTCTGGGCCTGGGCTTTTGTTGTTCTTTAGTTTATTAAGAGCTTGATGCAGCGCATCCTCAGTGAAGCGGTATTCCTTCTGCTGAGCGTTTTTGCAGTAGTTCGATTCCAGTTCACCAAGCCACTGTCTACACTCATTGTAATTCGATTTTCGATCCCAAGTGCTTTTCCAAAACATTTCGATCTCTTCCTTCGAAGGTGTCCGCCTGACATTTATGCAATCGCCACGCCATTCGCGATAGACAGCTTTTGGGTTAGCGTGGAAGAGTCTATTCAGCGACTTGGGAGCGTTCTGCACTTTTTTGTACTTAAGCTTCTCAGACAAAGCTTTTAAATCTTGCTTTAGGACACACAGTTCGTACTCCAAAGTTCTAACCTTTCCATTACCAAAGTATATTTTTACTTTTTCTTTCAGTTGCTTTTGCTGATGCTTAAACTGATCACTGTTTTTGCAATTACAGGACTACAGTAACGTGTGAAATTTTTCGTCGCAGGCTAGTCATGCGTTCCTCAAGGTGGATGAGCCAGCTTGGTTTACGCGGCTTTTTTCTGAAACTTCCTTTCTTAGAGTCGCTCATGTGGATTTGTGCAGTTACTGCACACGTATATATTAACTCGTTGAGTGCGCTAAAGGAAGGAGTTTGGCTTTCCCTTTCGAGCTTACTTATTTCTATCGCAGCTAGGCTGTCTAATGATCTTAACACATCCGCTGGTGGTATGAATGTATGTATATGACCACTAAACATTTGATGTTGGAACATACGAACTTTGCTTGACAGGACTTCATATGGAAGCCCTGAAAGAAGAACTGGTCTAGCTGCAAAGGAGCTTTACCGATACAATGTGGATATAGTTGCGCTTGCGGAGACACGACTAGCTGATGATGGTGAGCTTAAAGAACCGGCCAGTGGTTATACGTTCTTCTGGAAAAGCAAAATGAGAGAAGATATGCAGGTGTTGGTTTCGCCATCAGGAGTATACTGATAAGCTCGAAGAGCTGCCTTTGGGTATCATGAGCGTTTAATGACCGTTCTAGTAGCTCTGTCAAGTGGAGGATATGTCACATTAGTCAGTGTCTATCCACCAACTATGGTAGCCAATGAAATGGAAAAAATGAATTTCTATGAAACTTTGAAGAATGTCTTGAAGAAGATACCTCCTGCCGACAAATACGTCATTCATGGAGACTTCAATGCCCGTGTTGGAAGTGACTACCGTACTTGGAGCGTTCTCGGCAGGCGCGGAGTAGGCACCTGTAATGCCAATAGGATGCTCCTATTACAGATGTGTGAGGAATTCGATCTGGTTGTGACCAATACCATATTTCGTCAAAAAGATCAGTACAAAAGTACTTGGAGGCACCCAGGATCTAAGCTCTGGCATCTACTTGATTATGTTCTGGTTCGCAGACGAGACATACACGATTTATGTTCGGTTCGCGTCCTTCGCGGTGCTGAGTGTTGAACTGATCATCGACTTGCTCGTTGCAGGATGAAGCTTCATATTAGAAGAAAGTTTAGGAGTCCAGGCATGATCCTACCCAGAAAGCGGAACATTTGTAGACTCGACAATGCAGAAGTTGTAAGCGAGTTTCAAAGGGTATTAGAAAGCTCTGATCTTGGCAATGACTAGCCATCGTTTAAGCAAGCCATCAATGACGCCGGACGTAAGACTCTTGCCTTGTTAAGCGGAAGCATCAAGATTGGTTTGATGAAAACAGCAAAGCTGTAGAGCGTCTCCTTTCAGAAAAACGGCATGCGTATTCTCAACTCCTTGCGGCTACTTCTGTAAATGAGAAGAAATTATTGAATTCCCTAAAAGACAAAGGCAAAACAAGTAAAAAGCGAACTGTCGAGAATGCGGAATGCATAATGGAAACCGAAAGCATGTGAAATCCAGGCTGCTTCTGACGTGAAAAACACAGGCTTGCTTTATAAGCTACTCCGTGACGTGAAGGGCCCAACTGCTTCAATGATTGCACCGGTGAGAAGTAAATATGGCAAGGAAATGTATTGTGGTAAAGTTTCTATCTTGAATCGATGGCGAGAACATTTTGAATGCCTCCTTTATCAGCCCACGGACGTAGACCCTGCAGTACTTGATAGCATTTCATCTAGGTCAGTCATGCAAGACGACCCTATCAGAAAGCTGAGCAACCGCAGAGCGCCAGGAGCTGATGGAATTAGTGCAGAGCTAATTAAGTGTGGTTGTGAGAGGGTCTGCATTCAAATGCATTCGCTGTTCTGTGCAATATGGGAAACTGAGACCATTCCAGAAGATTGGAGAGATGCTCTCATGATTGTTCAAACTGGCCCGGCGTAACTCTGCTGTCTGTTGTTGGCAAAGCTCTAGGAAGAATTATATTGGACCACCTTGTAAGACTTGTTGCTGTTTATGGCGTGCTACCAGAAACTCAGTGGGTTTCGTTCTGGCCGAAGCACTACGGACATGGTTTTCACCATCACACAGCTACAAGAAAAGTGTATTGAGCAGCAGGTGGGGCTTTTTCAAGTATTTGTTGACCTCGAGAAGGTGTTTGACTCGCTGAGCAGGATGGTGATGTGGGAAATTCTGGGGAAACTGGGATGTCCCTCAAAGTTTCTGAGCCTGCTTATGAGCTTTTATAGGGATATGAAGGCCCGGGTGAGTGTCGGGGGTGAAGTGTCAACACCCTTCTCTGCCAATAACGGAGTCAAACAAGGAGACCTTCCTGCTCCAACCCTTTTTGCTTTTTATTTTGCAGTAGTATTCAATATTGCATTTAAGAGCTGCAACCATGGTGTGTACGTCCGTTACCGAACTTCAGGAAGCGTGTTCAACATCAGTAGTTTCGCTGCCAGAACAAAGATGTTCACCGTCTTGGTCAGAGATCTGCTATATGCGGACGACTTTGCCTTGGTAGCGCACACTGAGGAGGACATGCAGCAAATGATGAACAGCTTTTGAGCAGCCTGCACCGCCTGTGGACTTACCATCAATCTGAAGAAGACGGTAGTCATGTTCCAACCGCCTCTAAACCGGTAATACTTCGAACCAAATATCTTTGTTTATGGGAAGCGGTTGAATGTGGTAGAAGAGTTTATTTATCTGGGTAGCTCAGTGAGTCGCCATTGCAATTTAAACAGCGAAATACCTCTCCGCATTCAAAAATCTATTGCCGCATGTGGTACATTGGAAAGTCGTTCATGGAAAAGGCGCGAAGTTAAGATTAAGACCAAACTGGAAGTATACAATGCTTGTGTACTGACATCGCTCTTAAACGAGGGTGAAACGTGGGTAACGTATTGCCACGATTTTAAGCAGTTAGAGACTTCCCAAGCAGGTGTTTCACGGGAACTAGCAAGTGGTCATCGTCCAAGGCATAAGCCATGGCAAAGGTACTAGGATTGCGTGAAAAAGTCTCTGCTGAATGCCTCCATATGCTTACAGTCATGGCAGGCACAGGCGTTGGCTCGCAGTGTTTGGAGAAAGGCTGTTCAGGATGGCGTTGCAAACTTTGAGTTAAGCAGAATGGAGCAACTGGCCCTAAAGCAACGTTTGCGGAAAGGCGTCTCCCATAATGCAGATGGCACCCAGAACGTTTTTGCTTGCCATGTGTGTGGCAGACTGTGTTTGCGTAAGGCTGGCTCAATGAGTCATGCGAAACACATGAGAGTAGGGCTCCACAGAATTGTGGAGTGATGCTGAATCGAGAGCTCACACACGCATGCCTTATGCGTCGAATGAACAGTTGGTCAATGCAACCCGAACTGCCCTTCCTTTTGCCTGCCTGCTTGTGGTAGATGGAGTTGTTTTCGTGGCAGTGGTCCTCGATAAAGAAGTTAAGGATGCTGGTATGGATCTTGTTGGTGGTATTTTGGCATGCAATAGGGCGGTAGTATGCTTGTATGTATGTATGTACGTACGTATGTTTGTATGTATGTATGTATTTATGTATGTATGTATGTATGTATGTATGTATGTATGTATGTATGTATGTATGTATGTAT
>QQSS02208964.1:0-11555 GCA_003687565.2 Craspedacusta sowerbii
CGAAAAGCAACAACTTTAGTCTATGCGGCAAATCACACCCGTGACAAACCCTTCGCACACACCGTGGGAACGTAAAACCTAGTACCAGGTCAACATGTTTTGTATACTCATCAACTATATTTCTCGCTTCGAGCGGGAAACTTTCGAAGAAAATTTACGTATCCGCCAGTACTTGTAATTACCGAAGACCTGCAAACCCACAACAAGAAATATACGTCTTATATCGCAACACCACCATATCCTATCTATCCTATTCCAATGTGTAATATCAAGCCGGTAGCTCGTTGCTGCAAAAAAGGTTGCCCTGACAAGTCCTGTTTTAGAAGGTCAGCGAAAAATTAGCATTCTCAATTCCAATACAGAATCAAGGAGGCATCATAGGTGACTTTTATGTGTGTGTGTGTGTTTGTGTTTGTGTGTGTGTGTGTGTGTGTGTATGTGTGATGAACAGTAAGAACTGGGGTTTTTATTTATTAACCCTGAAAAACTGACTTTGGGATAACGTTAAGAGTTTTTGCTGCTGACTCGTACAACATGGCATAGAAACAACTGCAAGCCTTTCGAAAACCGTTTGAATTTATCCTTTAAATTTCGCTTGGTCTTTAACAATCTAGTCGTTTCTCGCCTGAAAAGAACTTAGGCTTAACCCTAGGTAGCGATCTATTTTTCATCTGCCACTTCCGAAAAAGTACCTCTAGAGTTATGAAAACAGTTGGCTTACTCTGTGGGCTTCGCAATTTTTCCTAGAGACAGTCTTATCACAATGTAAAAATTGTTTGTCAGGCCGTCCTTTGATTACGCGGACGTAGTGTATTACTCCACCACTAGCAATGCAAGCTTGACAAATTAGAGTCTGCTCAATAACAAGTAACCTTAGCAATTAATGGCGTCAAGAAGGCAGCTCAGAAACAAATTGCATGAAGATTTGGGATAGGAAGAATCAGCCGACAGACGTTGTTGTAGAAGACTACTCTTATTCTGGAAAATCAGTAAAATGTTCGTTCCGGCTTACTTATCATCCTTAGTACCACATAGAAAATCTGGGTACCAACTTCTGAGAAGATTCTATGTCCTGGTCTGTGGCCACTATAAATGTCAAGCTGCAATAAGCCTAACACTATTGTATTTCTTTCTCTACGTTCTAACTTGGAATGTTCTATTTGCCTTGTGGATACGTCTATCAGTGGAATAAAAAGAGCATCTGGCAATGAACCGGCATTATGATACCCTGCCTTCACGAAAATTCAGCAGTCTCTACGAGTTTAATTCAATAAAAGATCTACTTTCGCGGGAGCATCAAACTGACGTATAAACTTCTTATTAAACGAGTTCTTATTAAAGGAGTTCTTATTAAAGGAGTTCTTATTAAAGGAACTTCTTATTAAACTTCTTATTAAATTAACTTCTTTTTAAACTTCTTATTAACCTTCTTATTTCTTACTACAAAATTTAAATCTGCTAGAAACATGTTCTGACCTTCTGCCTAGCCGCTGAGCAGAATGGCTGGTACTTGATAGAAGATATCCTTGAAGTTTTCGTCGTCATTTGATGGCACAGAGTCCTCAATAAATCTACCACTCTGCTTAAACTTTGACAACGAGACGTTTGTCCCTCACGGGAATTCCAGATTTAGCGAGGCGAAAGCTGGGCTTACTGCTTAAAATTTGTCTCGATGCCCATCTAGCTGATTCCGCTTTCGGGTAGTCGGAAAGAGGCTGCAAAAATTGGCTATAAAAACTTCACCAAAGTCAGACCAGCCTGTATCCTGCATTTCCACGGATGCCCTCTCTATTTCGGCTACCGGCCACATGGTGGATCCAAGGCCTATCAGGGAACGCATGTCCCACGTCCCAAGTCAACCTCAATTTCCGTGGTGATTCCACTAAAGTACGCCTTATACACGGCGGGCCAGTGGCGTACGAGATGGCGTGGCGTGCACTTCTTGGAAACCTACAAGATACTGCGGGTTAGACAAGTGGCCGCTACCTTCCTTTCAGAGAGTCGCATGTAGAAATCTGCCTCAATGGGTAGACGAGCTATTCTGTGGTGGCTCAAACTCTCCGCGTCCCGTGATTGTGCACAGTATCTATTAAACAACAACTACACCACCACCACCACCAACAACAACAACAACAACAACAACAAAGACGACGACGACGACGGCGACAACGACAACAATATTTATTTCTCTTCAGAAACGAACAGACAACCTACAGGGCGACAAAGGTCTAAATATGATATTTGAGCTAGTGTCCATGCATGTCAAAGTGAAAAGCAATACTTTCCAAAAGAAACGTTTTTTGGAGAAGGGGATATCCTGCATATACGTAGCTAATTGGATCGAAGATGTCACCTTGATCTAAGCGCCGAAGTTTCAGTATGAATTGTGCTATTGACTACAAGTACCTAAATACCTATCGAACAGGAACGAAACAAAAAGCAATAACCATGACACAAACCGACAAAACAAGTACCTCATAAAATACTACCTTGAATCATACTAAGAATCAAATACCTAAAAATTAATGTCATCAATACGACCTTACGAAGTCCTGGCTAACGTCATCTACTTCGCAGTAATGTCGCTTCCTATACTAGCCATACTCAAAAGAACAAAAGCGTAGGTCATGGGGGTGAAATAGAGTGTAGTAAAGTGCTTTTAAAATCGAAGCATCAACATAGTGCCGTATTTTGGCAAAACGCCCTTTAGCACCTGAAAGTGTTTTTGAGTGTTCCGCAAGATGGGTTCTCCAGGAAAGAAGAGGATCCAATTAAACACACAAATTTAGCTTCATCAGACAGAAATACGCGCTTATTATTATTTTTGATAGAGTGCTCAAAACTGAACTTCTTGTTTTTTGCGAACAGGAAAGAGAAGGATTTTTGTCTTACAGGCATTACGAGAAAGACGATTTTTATATAGCCAGTCAAACATTTGTGGGATCTAGCGCGATAAAAGTACTCTCGTTTTTTTCAGTGACCTATTATTAAGTAGTACAACCGTGTCATCCGCAAAGTGTTGAACAAGGCTGAGAGGCAAATTCTAAAATCATTAATATAAATAAGGGAAAGCAGAGGGCCCAAGGTGGATCCCTGAGGCACTCCGAAATCTATGCTACATGTTTCGGAGTTCACGTTTTCAATTGCTACAAACTGTCTTTCTTCCACTTTAATACGACCTAAGCCAGTTTAGGGTGACTCGACGAATGCCACATTTTTCAAGTTTACTTCATAGGAATGTCTTGATCGACAGTATCAAGGGCTTTAGTTAAGTCACGAAATAACCCACAACAAAACTCACCACGTTCTAGTGTGTCCTGTAAACTGTTGACTAAGGTAAAAAGTGTAAAGGCGAATGCTTCTTCCGAAAACCTATTTGGAGTTCATAAATTAGCTTGAATCGTTCACAAAACTCATACAGGTGGCTATAAATTACCTTCTCTATAACTTTACTAATTTTTGATAATTAAGAAATAGGTCTGTAATTACTGCAATGTTTTGAAGTGCCAAACTTATGGACTGGTGTAAGCAGCGAAGGCTGGTGCCACCCAACCATCACCCTCGCATTCTGGCATCCCTGCTGTCAAATGGTGCACCACTATTTAGACATCAGGGACGATTTCTGTTTTATGCCATAGCAAACTTTATGATGAGAATGTGCTTCCCTATATGCCACCTAAGCAAGTGGTTGCAGTATAGCCTCACCGTTCTAAATTGTGCTAAAATATATACTAGCAAGTGTAATAACCCTCGCGTTAGAGTGCCCTTTCTTAATAGAAATCAACTCTCCGATGACTTTCAGACAAGACGTGATTTTTCCAAGTGGCCTGTTATCGCCCATTCATGGAAGCATTCTTTCTCTATGCCTCGGCTAAGTCAGATTCGTAGTCCAGGATTTGGCTGAACAAAGCCAGATCTTTTAGTTCACTGCCTTAGGGTGCATCGCTAATTCTTCTAAATGCTGCTCCTTGTCTTGATCGTGATTGATAACATACCTCGTCCATTAGTGTTCCAGACGTCGATAAGGCATCGAATATCATTTCCTTGCATCCATGACCCTGATAATGCCTTTTGTATTATAATCCCATCCTCCTGAACCAATGCCTGCAAGTCTCTTCTGCCTACCTTTCCTGCAAAGCCTCCAAATATCTATGACCATTCTGAAAGTGTCGCTTCCAGTTAGCTGTCTCTGGCTTTGCAAAATAGTTTTACGCATTAGGTCAGGCATTCTATCGAGTTTGTGACGTCCTCTATTCGATCCAAGAGTTACTTCTTGGCAAGCACCATAGAGCGGGCTTGATTGCAGCTAGCAAATGATAATTTTTAATATGAATCAATCCCAATCTCCTGGGCGTGCTGCACCAACTTTTTAAGCTGAAGATGTCTCTGCGTAAACGAGCTTAGTAGAAACTCTTTGACACCATAATGACTAGATCTTCTGACTTTGTTCATAGCTCTACATCTCGAGTTATAACTTCCCTAAGTTACTTTCCACATTTGCAAATCAATCGCTGAAATCGCCCTTAACATTGTTATTTAATGCACACCCTGAAACACAATAAAATTGCCAGTCAGAGGCAGACGCATGCGGCGATATATCAGACAACGTAATCATTTCTTCTTATTACGGAGAATGTCGAGAGATGCATGAATATACTTGTGCCTCGCCATCATCGCCACTATTGCCTATTTATCAAAGGAGAGTAGATTTCAACTTAATTGGTTTAGTTTGCGTCTTAATCTAGACTTGTTGCGTCTACTTAGATCTAGGTTTAGTCGAACGATGTCTTAATGGCAGCGCCCATAGTGCAATTCTTTCAACGGTAATGCCTTGCAGGCAACAAACTATGAACCTTTAGTCTGCTTTCTCTGTAGGAAATCAATTTGTCTGCTGGTAATCTTAGCTATCGTGTAACTGGAGCCGTAGATCATTAGAGAGTATGTTAGTTAGGAGCCGTAGATCAGTAGAGAGTATTGATAATGCTGAAAGATGCCGTTATAAATTTTGTATGGTGTCAAAGTGTGGATTGTAAAAATCGTAATCCTGGCCTATATGCGTGCTAGCTATAAGTAGCTAGTCTTAATTAGATCAACGGGCACGGTCTGAAGTGATTTGCACAAAAGGATTGCGACGTTTCACGTTCGGGCCACCCGGAAGTCAAATGGGGAGGTGACTATTGAAATGCTATAAACACGTTCTTGAGTGCGCGATTTTTGAGGCTTTGCTTGCCGAATTGCCAGAGATAGATCCAGGAAATCTTCAGCTCCTTACGTCGCCGGTCTTTCGACATGCACGCAAGTTTAAATTGCTGCATCGTGACTTAAGTAAACGCGTCGGGCGGTCCTGTTGCGAAGTCTTTCGGAGCGGGCGAAAATTCCGCCACGCGTGTTTGCGCCCCATTACGCATTGTTTGTGTAACGTTCTTCCGTGAAAACATAAGGTCGCACAAACTTCGCATTTGTAGCTTACACGATACTTGATTTTGTGACAGACGCGATTGTCGTATAAGCTAATGTTCGTATTATGATGTGCGGAGATCAGAGAAAGAGCGAACTTGATAGCATGTTTGAAGTAGCCATAAAAACGCAGCGTGTCTACCAAGAATGTCAAGTTTGAGCAGGTTACTCGGCGAAGCATGACCGCCGATAAAACTATGATCGCCCAGTCGCGTTCGCTCGTGTGGATTGAGCCGACTCTATAGAAAAATGTTAGTCTGATCTGTTGCACTGGAAGGGCATTCATTATCGTTTTATTTATGAGAACCAATTTTTTTTTCCTTTCCAGAGCAGACGTTATATTTTAATAGGGTACTGTGGTGATGTTTACCATAAGAGCTGCAATGCTTGGAGAGCACAATGATTTGTCTTGGTAGAAAGAAAGGTTCAATCGAATGCGGAAAGAAGATGGGATGCACGATAAATCGTCGCCCTAGCGATAGGCGGAGGTCAAAGACTGAGCCTCCAGCCGAGAAAAGGAGCTTTGACGAGCTTTGCGTCGAATCCGTGTTGGAGTGTTTAGACACTGATAGTTTAGAGACGATTCAGCAAGTCGAGGAACGCACTAGATCTACTCGCAAGAAAGGAAAGGTGCAGGAAGGCAGCGAGGGACCTACGGAGCATGCAGTGCAATTTAAGGATGTCGTGGACGCTGCTGATTGGTTTTCTAGCAAACATATTTTAAATTCGGTGCTCTTAGAAGCCGCCGAAGGAATTGGGCAAGGCGGCAAATGTCTTGCAGAAATGCATCGAAATTTCAGCCTAGAATTTAATGACGTTTGGCCGGCTGTCGAATCTACAGCAAGCCCTACTAGCGATGACGCATTGGGAATAGGTGACCGCACAGGATTCGTTAGCACTGCTTCAAAACTATGCCTGTTTAGATTTTGCTGCTATCGCAAAAGCAGACGAATAAATCGCGCGACGTCAAATAGTCAAAGACGTCCTTACGAGGAGTATTCTCGCTTGTCTCAATGTTCGTCGGACGTCATGTGTAGTATAACGGCAAGCAGCTTTTCGACGGACAGTAGTTGTCTTTCGAACGCTACTCCATCAAGGACGTTGCAGTCTGAAAGCCTGTCAGGAAACCTATCTGAGGATTCGGGCTTTGATGAATCCCAGTGTTTTCTCAGCATCCTCATGCACGATCATGTTTGCACCAGTCAGGAAGTTTGCAATAGAAAAAAGTATGCGTGTTTAAATGCGCATCTCCGAAATCTCATCGAGTGCATGCCAAAGAGCTTTTGCGATTGTGAGGCAAAGCAAAACGCTCCGTTTGGCCTTCAGAGAGGCGGATTCCCATCTCGCCGGTGGAGTAGAAGAAATGCGGTGTGCGAAACCTCGGTCGAAATGCGAGCGAGGTTTACTGAAGCGCTGCGGGCACTTTTGACCTTGCGGGCTATGCTAAAATATGATTTCCTTTGACGAACGTGCTGCGCTTTTAACTGTTTCCATTTGATCGGTTTAGCAGGACGAGCAATTTTCTTTTAGTAATGTTCAGTGACTTGTTATCGTGGCATTTCTTTTTCCTAACGCATGTGTTGATTTTGTAGAGTGGAAGACTTTGGCAATATTTTCCTAGTTAACCCTGTTTCTATGAAGCTTTAGAGCAAAGAGGTTTGTGATGTATACCGTTTTGAGCCATGCTTTTCGCTATAGACCTTGCACGGCTCTCCGATTGATTTAACTTTATTCGCAAGGTTATGCATCATCCCATATGTTGCCTGCCTATGGACATGTCTACCATGTCTGCCAACATATCTACCATGGTGGATGCTTGGCTAGCTACAACGCATCCAGAAGCGATTATGAACAGATGCTTGTGTCCCTGGTAAATCCCAAGCGTGTCGGTGGATTTAGAGCGGCTATAAGGTGACAGTGTGCGTCTGTGTTGGAAAATATCCGTATCGAATTATATGTATGAGCAACCTCAAATGGCCACAATTTGTTCAACAAGACAAGGACAATCAATCACGTGGACTCGCCACGCCCTCCATTTGCTTGTTGATTGATTATGACAAGGGAAGTAAAGAGCCTACAAGTAAGTTCGGACGACAAGAATGAAATTCATCTACAGTGTTTCGAAAGGCCAGTTTTATAGATTGAGGAGTATGGACCTTTCATATGATGGCTGACGCTTTTGTCTAGGCGCTGCCTACGATCAGTTCATATCGAGGTGGCGCACAGCTCACTTACCAGCAGGCCAAGGCGCCAAGAATGTGCCACCACACGCTACTCTTTCCTATGTTGCTGATCGGTGTCTATAGGAGAACAAGTTGAGGGAAGACCATGTGGTAGTTTGTAAACAGCAGTTGGTGTAGCAGAGGCCTATATGACGCAGAAGGATGCCTTGTTTTTTTTTTTACGGCGCTTGCCTGCAGACTATTGACTGCCAAGCTAAACTGACCCTTATCTACAGAGAAAAGCGGCAGGAAGGCGGGTTCGAAAAACAGCAGGTGCAAAGGAAGCGATGTTTGGCGCCCACCAGAAGCTGTCTTAGCAGACTGGCGCCGAATACAGTGTTGTACCCTTCTTACCGCTAATGTTCTCGGAGTTAGCTTCCTGCATTAGTTACCTCGTCACCGTGTTTGAAGTTGGTCTCTCAAAGATCTCAGTAGACCCGTTTCTTCGTATTCCGAGTTTACTGTGTTTCAAAATTTTACTTGGCAGAAACGCCTCCTTACCACGGGGAGACAATGGCTGCTGTGTTTGTTGATGAACAAAAAACCGTGAGAATATTTGACAAGCAGCGAGGCCGACCTCTCTCATTGCATCATTTTTAAAATTCCTTTCCTTTCAAAATGGCAGACCAGATCCATCCATTATTCGCAATAGAGATCCCGAATATGCTTGCAGCAGGTTTTATCACGAAGGCAACTCAATCACGCAACACAGGCATTTGAGCACAAAAACAGCAGCAGACTAATACGAAAACTGTAGTGACAGGCTGGTGCCTGGCAACATCGTTCTAAATGGATTCTCTCCGTGCCTGATTTGCTTCTTGCTGAGTAGAGGTCACTCTTCGTTTGGGCTTGTTCCAAAATCGTTAGCCAGTTGCATAGTTAAGTGTTGAACTGGCGACTTTATGTGTGTGCGTGCATGTGCGTGTGTGAGTGGTTACGTGGGTGCGTCTGCTTGTGAAAAGGGGCAGCCGTTTAGGCATCAGTGAAGCTTTCGCAAAATCATCACACAGCATTTACAGCACGTGACTCAATCTTGCTCTCACAGAAGATTTGTTTACTTGTCACATAATATGCTAGAGCAGCCTATAGCAATGAAGTGTTATATAAGGAGGTGTAATGCCTGGTAAAAGATTCTTCTAGACTCATAATGACAGGCGTGCGTGACTCAGCCACGCTCGTGAAGATGGCCCTGTGAGAACAAGTGAAGGCTAAAGCTTGGGTCACACGCTCACGAAGTGCATGTCTTCTCCCCACGCTTTGTTTGTAGGCGCGTACTTACACAACTGACTGCGTAGTGAAACACCGCCAAAGCGTTCCGAGCGCAAGCCGCTTTTTCATGATAAACGGTCAGCCATCACAGGTACGTTAAGGAGAAGCTCAAATTTTGAAGAAGTCTGCCTAATGCGCTCTATATGGGTTGTTTGATTTACCTGACGGGCGAACTTGCGAACTTCCCGTTCGATAGTGAGCCTGGTTGTGTCATGCGCAATATCGCCGACTTGCTTGAAGTGGGGCTTGCGGACCTTTGTTCCGTATTGTTTGGGCACTATTGGGGCTTTCCTGAACAGAATGAACGGACACAGGTAGGTGCCACCGCCTTAGAATGAAAGTACACAAGAAATGAGAATGCAGCCCTAGCCTGTTGGCCTCGAAAGTTTCCATGAGCCGCTAAGGGTGGGGACGTTTGACAAGAAGAATGCGTTACCAGTCGATAATCACACCTCATTCACATGTCGCTCTGAAGATTTTGATTCCCATGGACATAGAGCATCCGGTCTTCTGAGCGCACTTCTTTGTACTATGGATTCGTCAATCAAGACTGCTGACTGTCTTTTGGCAGTAAAAGTGTTTTTACATCACAGCTTGACGTTGCGTTCGTGTTTTTTTGTGTATTTCACGCCTTGCTTGCTTCCGTCGTCACTAGCTGCTTATGAGTCTCGCTTATGAGTACGCTAGTGTGATTTCATGTGTTTGTGTGTGTGTGCGTGTGTGTGTGTGTTTGTGTGTGTGTGTGTGTGTGTGTGTGTGTGTGTGTGTGTGTGTGTGTTTGTCTGTGTCTGTGTCTGTGTGTATGTGTGTTTGCGTGTGTGTGATCACAGGGCTCTGTCAGCTTCCCGTTTGTGTGTACGTTTTTCTAATGCGTTTTTTGTGCAAGCATACGATTGTTCGAAGCGCGTGTGTATATATTTACTGAGGTGTGTGTGAGCGTATTGGCTAGCATGCATGAATTTTAGAGCTTGTGCGTCTGTGAGGAATGGCCTGCCTCTATATTGCTGTGTCTGCTAGCGTCATGGCTACGTGTGTACATGTTAGTGAATATTGTGTGCACTTACTAGCGTGTAATGTGTCGTCGAGAGTGATGTAGGGATGCATTTGCTAGCGTGAAAGTCTCTGACTATTTGCTACTGCGCAGAGAGATGCATTCTTTTGGCGAATGCAAAAGTGTATCTATTGACTTACATGTGGCGTGCCTTGGGCGTAGTTATTGATCACGGAAGAAACTTAAGGCTTCTTTTCTGCCAAATGTTCGCAACAAAATATCATTTGCCTAACTCAAAAAAGATGGCTTTCCTGGTACAATGCGACAGCGTGATTCCGCGAGGTAGTGACATAGAGCCAACAATAATGCATCAATTAACAAACACTGTTTGTTAACGTCTATAAGCTGACAGGCAGGGCATGTCTGCAGTGATAGAAGTGCTTTGCAGTATGCTGTTGACACTTGGCTCGGCGGGCAGCAGGACAGGCTTTTTGTATGGCCCTGTGGTGCTGCCTGCAGACGTCTAGTGTGGTCTCCAATCGTCTCAACAACCACAGTGTGAGGTTGCCGATTCGTATTTTACACATTGTATGCACCCCATCGTCGGATAAAATCCCGTCTCGGATGTCGCTAAGTGATTGGTGCTTCGATAGTAGCTGGCCGAAAAAATGTATTGATGACATGTTAAGTCCTGGCTTGGCGTGCTTTAAGTGGCACCAAGCGGTGGGCAGACCAAGCTTAATTCAACACAGCAAGTGAGCAAGCCATCTTTGAAATGGAAAACGGATTTTACTTGCAGTTCGGGCGCAACGGCAACATCCAGCAAATCCGTGATTTCCTTTTCAATGTTTGAGTAAAAATAAAACGAACAGGAAAAGTTGGGGAGTCGTGCAAGGGCCTAGAAATAACGAAGATCGTTTACTTTTTAGTTATATGAGTGCTGTGCTACCGTTCGTGTTGTTGATGTAGTTTTAATTCGGTGGCTAAAGCAGTCTTTTGTTGGTCTTTGACTTGCATTCTTTCAGTGCGCACTTCCTTGGCAAGGCTTGCTAGAAACTTGAAAGCTTTACAATTAATGTCGCTTGTCAGAGAACGCTCATATGTCACTGTGTTTTGCTGGTGAGCTGGGTTTAGTCTAAAATGTTTTGAAACTCTTGCATCTGCTGCTATTGAAAATTTGGATCGCATAAATCACACCCATCCCCTAACCCCCCCACACAAGCATCCACATACACACACACGCCCACACACACAAGCATGTGAATGATAGCATCCGGCTAAAAAGAGCTTTAGCCCTTGTGCTTTTGTCGTTGTTTTTTGCACATCGATAGTAATATAATGTTGGCGTCAGCACGTAAAGTTATCCGCTTGCATTTCCGCTGAAATCTGTTCTGTAAAATACCTATTTATTATGGAAATCGTTACCAGAATATATTTAAATTTGACAATGAGCTCGTGCGCGTATTCAGTAAGTCTACAGTTGCACTTGCGTCGGCGCTGCAAAATGCATACATACATACATGCATACATACATACATGCATACATACCTACATACATACATACATACATACATACATACATACATACATACATACATACATACATACATACATAC
>QQSS02208975.1:0-11555 GCA_003687565.2 Craspedacusta sowerbii
ATACATACATACATACATACATACATACATACATACATACATACATACATACATACATACATACATACATACATATGAATGAATACATGGATGCAGTAGTACGTGCATAAGGTTTTCCAACTGCATTTCTAGAGAAAATCTCTCTCGTTATTCACAATCTAAAGAAATGTATTGCCTGATCCGAAGACAATATCTCATTATTATTATGTAGAGGCGCTTTTCCCCAGGTCGGAATCCATAAAGTCTATCCAGAGTGTATCTTAACGGTTGATCATCGACATTATCACCTTCCATATAGTTTTTTTTTTCGCTGGCTCGGGTTGGGGCTGTTTTGCAATCTTTCCAGGATGCATCATATATTTATCATTCTCGACCATTACCGACCGTTTTTTAAGGAAAAAAAAAATCTCGTTTGATCAAAATTTCCGTGACTCAGTCGTTTTGCTCAGGCTCATTTCTGTCGCTATAAAATTTTGTGCAAAATGCTAACCTGACATACAACAACAACAATCATACAAAGTTTTGAGAAAACTTTCCTTGATTTTCTAAGACGCAGTTGACATGCTGGAGGGTCCTTTCCCTATTTGAAACGATGGAGTCTAAGGTTAACAATCCCAGCTTGAGTTCTGCTTTGAAGTAAGGTAACACTAGGGAACAATGCTTTCCAGTAACTATTTAATTAAATTATGAAAAGCAAGAATATCATAAAGCCTTATCAAAACTTCCTCTCTCCCTTCGTAACATCTGTTATTCTTACCAATCTCCCGCTATTCAATATTCTCGCTACAGCCACTTTAACAGTAATCGATAAAAAACTTTTGCCAGGTTTGATCTCCTCAAGTGTAATGAAAGATTGTGTTGCCGCATATATACCACTCCTACTACAAGGGAAAAACAAAAGCCACATAAATAAAAAGAAGTAAATAGCAAGACAAGACAAGAAAATAATATGTTATCCGTAAGGGTATACAAAGATTACGAATGAACGAAGTAAAATATACTGCAACATAAAAGAATAAAAAAATTAAATATAAAAATTACAAATAGTGGGGAAGGAGAACTCTTTATAGCAACGTTAATCGAAGTAGAAAAGCCCCTTTGTACTATACTATTATACTTATTTATACTTCCCGATAAAAGCTGCATGCTTTTCCTGCAAAATTGAAGATAAACACAACGTCGTTTGCGATAGCTTTATACAATTGCGGGTCAACAGCAACTTACAAGAAGATTTATTTTCCCCAGAAATGCAATTTACAAACAAATCGAAGCACAACAAGTGAATGCGAGGCGAAAACTGACAAAGTAAATACAATTCCAAATGATGGAAGGATCATCTGTAGCCACAGGGCTAATCGGTAGGAGAATGCCACCATGTGTGGGTCAAGCGTTAATTTTGTATGCTAATGTGGGACAGGGGTGATTCCGGGGACTTTCTAAAGGTAAACGCAATTTCATCAAATCAAGTTTTCTGATTCGCTCCCAATACGGGGCAGCAAAAATTATAAGGTATATTTAGGTCTATATGACCTGATTTTTTACTAACACCCAGGTCTATATGCAATTGAACATTTTTGTTTATGACTTTTGGACTAGTAGAGTGTGAGATTCGATCAATGTAAGTAACAGTCTGCGTCACTGTTACAGTGATCGTTCAACCTCCGGCATTTAACTTATTTCCAGAATACAATCTCAAAGAGATAAGGGATTGAAAAGGGGTAATAAATATCACCATTTTTCCTTTCATACATAGATGTATACATAAACATAGATGTATATTCCCAGTCCATCCCATACATCGTTTCAATGTCTAGATATTAATATTCTATTGGCTTTTAAAAGGCCTTGAGCCAAAGTGCGTACATCGGAGCAGAGCATGTGATATCATCACGTATCCTATGGGCGAAACTCTTCTCGAATGATCTCGCCAAATTGAACGCTCAAGAAAGTCTGTTAAAGAGTAAACCAGCTGGGTAGGTTGTGCAGAGTAAACCAAAACAAATAACCCTTGGCCGCGCCTAATTAATGCCACATCCCTGTCATGCCTGCGGTTTCCCGGGTCTGGTTGTTGGTGGGCAAGCTTCTATCGACGTTTATGCTAACATATTCAAACAGGCAAGGACTAAACGCTAATTCGCTGTCTTACGGCAGTCACAACCCACAACGCGATCTACCAAGCAAACTGCAATAAACCAATATATTTATTTAATTGAACCTTATTCAGACCTGTAATAAACCAATATATAATCTGTTTGAAAATCATCCATGCCTGGGAACTTGGCAACAGTTTGAATCGACGCGACCCGAATTCAAGTATAGTCTTTCCTGTACCGATTCAGCGAGTCAACTTTAACGAGACCGTCAAATGGCCGTCCTTGATAATCGACTTCATTGTCCAAGATAAATGACCCGTTAAAAGGTTGTGTCGCATCCCCGCACTTAGCGCCTGTGCTGTAAGTGGCGATCGGGCCAAGTGTCGCTCCGAGCATTATCTACTTAAAATTTACAAGTAAGTGCTTCTCGATGAGATTATGAACAGGCACTTGTGGATTCTTGCTGGTGCGACGGGCCACCGCACTTAGTTTGTTTTGGTGAATGTGGGTTGGATTGTTATTAGAGCGTGCTTAAGTTTTCCTAGTGAGCAAGGCCGTTGGTGATTCTGCTTTTATTGAGATTAAGAAAGCTCGGCGGATTCGAGTTCTGTTGCTAGGAAGTGCACTAGAGGAAAAGCAGGGTGTCATTCTTGTTCCTTGGTAAGTTAAGCTTTTGCTCATATCTCAGTGACGAGAACAATCCCATACGTTCATGCAGCCGTTAACGTTATGTTATAGGAACTCGAGCAAAATACATAGTTTTGATGTGGCGTATTCAACTGATTCTTGAGTTATGTCAGGTTCTTCCGGCATTATTTGTTTGTGTTAGTTGTGATTAAGTGTCGCGTGCTGTGGCGTCAACAACGCGGTGGGCGAATAAAGTCCTGCAAAAACCGTGGTTGTTGACTTGCGAATTCAGTCTATGAACTACAAGTCAGTTATCTACTTTCGGCTATGGAATATTGAGTTTGTTTGGTCATGTTTCGTGATTTCAAGTTCTCTGAATGCTGAAAACTCCTCAAAAAGCATATTTGACTGGAAAACAGCTAATTCGCTATCCGCATGGTTCGACTCAAGCGACTTTTCTCGCTGGGTCGGAGTTTTTCGATTTGTGCTTTCTCGCCAGGTGGTGTAATCCGCAAGGTTAAAGATTGCTGAAGATCCATTTTTGCATGTGAAGTTTCAGTTAAATAAAAAGATGCTCTGTGTTTGTGTAAAAAAAAAAATGCTTTTCCTACGAAGTGTGTGCGAGGGATGCGCCATGAATCTGGACGTACGAGCGCCATTCCACCAAATCTGATTAATCCAGCGGGATTCAACTTTGCAATCCGATTATTCGAAAAATACGAAACCTGTTCTCGCTTGATTTCAACCATTTTTTTTACCGTTTGGAAAGGAGCTGGCTTACAAACCTTGTTTCAACCGACTTGGGTATGTGTTTTTCTTTTGCGCGAACTTTGTTCGTAAACCTAAGCCTTAGGACTTAGAGGTTGTTGTTTTCTGCTTTTCATGTGTGCTGTGTGTAATCACCAATAGATTTAGTTTTGTGTGCGAACTTGAAGCTCAGGTAACAAGCTTAGCTTAGGTGGAGATTCGCCGAGGCTGACAGCCATCTTAATAAAAACGATCAAGGTACAAGACGAGATGCCCGGGCATATAACCCTTCCGCAGATGCGCCGCACTAGCCTAGAGAAATGTTAGGTAGACAAGTTTTTTCTCGAACATTTATTGACAAGCGGACGCGTTGCATGGAATGAAACTGACGATTGACAACTTAAGGCTTCTACCAAAGAACTTCGATGAGTCCCTAGACAGGCGAAACGTACGTAGGTATTGGACGCGTTGTTTTTGTTGGTTTAAGAAGAAATTAAGAACACCTTCCCCCTTAATTATCAATGTCTTTGCATCATAAGGTTGTCGTGGAGCAGATGAGAGGATAGATTGTATTGGTGTATTTCTGTTTGCTTGGCAAAGTTGTTTGTAGTAGGTGCGGCCATCGGGTCCCAAGCTGGGAATCAGTTATCGCAATTCATGGGGCAAGCTAGAATTCGTGATTGAGACGAGGGCGTATGCTCTTAAAAACTGGGTATTTGATGGATCGCACGTTCCATGGGCTGATGGGTGTAGCATTGCCGTGTTGGTGAGATCGCTCATGTTGTATGGCGGATGTTTTCTAATATCAAATTTCCTGTGCAAAAACATTTGCCGCGAATGAACTCGCTGTTTAGTAGTGGAACCGATGGTGTGTCGCTTCCGGTCGTCTGTATCCCCAAGGGTAAAATGAAGTGAGGTCTCTTAAATTAATTGAGCTAATTGAGAAAGTTATTGCTTCGGCGTCCAGGTTCCCACCACTTGGCACACCCCTATCTCGGCTGCGAGCGTTGGCAAATCGGTAGGAAGCAAGAACTCGAGCATCTTGGGATTCTGGGATTGGGAGTCACCTGTGCTGACCACCTTGCCAAGAATGAGCCATCTCACCAAAAAGCAATTGTCATTTCATTGCAAGGCAAGGCCAAAGCGCATCATTAAACTTCTTGTTAGCAGACGACCAACTTGGTTAGCGATAGCGTGCTTCTCCTAAAGCTAAACATTATTAAATATTAATATCTGGTTATAATCGTCGGTTCCGCTCACAAGTTGGGTTGTTTACATATCTGAAGGGCGAATTTTGTGGGACCAGTTTTAATTTCCGCAAGAGGTGAGTTGAATTTGATAATACGATGCTCGTGCTCTCGATCTATAGCCGATGGTTACTCCTTAAAGATCAAGATTCGACGAGCTTCACGTAGATGAGTGAATGATAAAAGGATTAGCAAGGCAAGCTTAAGCATACCATTCCGAATTGGTCCGACATCCATTGTGGTTGCATTATGGTAACCGCAATCACTCATCCCCCTTGTCTGAGGCGCACTTTTATGAAGATCGCGTCGTGATGTTTGTATTATATATTGTCGTATTTTCGTATCAAAATATCATACTATTGCTTATGTGAAGTATCCGTAAGATCTCGCTGATTTTTACTGTATATGTAGGTATGATCTTGCTTATTATTCTGACCCGACCACTGGCAAATCTTCGCGTTACGAACGAGCTTCGGCTGAAATGCAATAAGTTTATATTGCGAGCGTGACATGGGTTCTCCCTCCCCCCGCGCTCCCGATGTTCGAGACGTTCGTAAGAAATGTTTTGAACTTTACTGATGCATTGAGTTGAGTTTTTAATCTGGGAAAGTCACTTTGTTTTTGTGATGCTAAAGTATAAAGATGCTTAAGTATAAATCTGGTGAAAATTATTTATATTCCCACTGAAGGCGTATGTGTTAATCCGGGAAGCTCCATTAATAATTGATTTATTCGTTTGGCAAAAGTCCAATATTGTTTATTGAGGCGCAACCACACTTTTGTTATTGGGAGATTCAGGGGTTAAGACTGAAATTTATTGAGAATGGCAACCTTTGTTTTTTGAGAGTGGCTTAAATAGTCTACCACGTATCGATTTAATAAGGAACTTCAAGACAAATGCTTCAAACCTAACAGAAAACAGCGTGTTGCATGTATGATAAAATAAAAATTAAAAAGGAAACAGAAAACACGATCGCTTTATTAAAATTGTCAAGACGATGCAACAAAAGCTTAAAATCTAGGATTCGAAAATTTTGTAGGAATTTGGTAATTCGCATGAGCGAATTAATTGCTCTCTTTAGCTTTTTTGTCCTTTGGCCTGAAATGAAAAGCATAAAACTCACGGAAAACCTCCGTCCACTGTTTAATAACATTGGTTATTTATATTTCATGATAGCAACGTGGTTGGGTGTCACCATTCCCCATCAGATTCTCAAATTACCTGTCTCGTAGGGGCTGACCCTTATACAGTGTTGATTATTGCAGCTTAACGTGTTTAGTAAACGTGCTGTAATTTAATAAGTTTTTTTTTTTCATGGCTATACCACCGGAGTGTAATGTGCACCTGTAGTTCAGGACTTTTTCGTGAACTACCACAATTGGGGTAAGAGGAGTTCGTTTCGTCCGATGACCGGACGCTTAGCTTGCTTGAAGCGTACATGTCGATCCATCATGGCGGCAAGTGCTGTGCCGCCGTTTAAACCAAGCAGCATCGCAAAAAAAGCTGGGTCATTTTCGTCGCTTTGAAAACTGAATTATGTTTTTTTTTTCTTCTCTAAAACAAATATGATCAATCAGCATGAACGTAACAACAGTAACCCGCGTGTCCATTCTCTTCCTCTGAAACAACCGACCACCCAACCAACCACCCTCCCAACCAACCACCCTCCCAACCAACCACCCTCCCAACCAACCAATCATCGGCCGAACGATGGCCACGAGAGGATGCTTAACTTCTCACTAACGAGTCGTTGTACTCGACAATTGCAACTTGGGCTTTTTTTTTATCCTGTATTTGCAGATATTTATGCCATAAATATATGAGCAATGCCTTATTTTGTCCGGTTTCCGTACACAAACTTTAAATACTGTGACTTGTGTTGCTGTTTGAATACAAAAGAAGCCAGCATCATTTTTATGATTTGGCATGTTCTTATGGTTGTGGCTTGTTATTGCGAAGGAGGCCATTAATAAGGTTGGCCTATTCTAACAGTGGCTACCTTACTCACACTGCTATGTTAGGAAATCGTAAGCATTGCTATTTTACATAAATTTCCCTGCTTTAGGATGTTGAGACAAGATAATGTAGTACATTCTGTATCAGGGTCATTATGGATAAAGCAAGTTTTTGTGCTTTATTTATAGGAGTTTATTGTTGCAGCCTTAGTCGAATCCTTAAGTTCTGTCGCAGTTAGAGATGTGAGATTGAGGCCGTCACGTTTGGCAACTAGGCGATTCCAGAATGCAAACAACCAAAAGTACCTGGTGTGTATGATACCCTTTCTGATGCACGTTTATCGCATCATAAGAAGTATTAGATTGATGCATTGTGATGTTGGTCAAGCTGGTACCACTCCTTTTGATGTGGCGGTACTTAAGCTCGTTAGTTGAGATACATGATGATTCAAAACAATGGTGATCGCTGTAATATTGGTTGATAATTAATACCAAGACAGGTGTGAGTTTGTATCTTGAGTTTTTTTCTGCTCATTACGAATAGATTTTCAGGCATGTTTGGGCTGACATTTACCGCTTGAGTAAGCCTCGTATTGCTATCCGTAATTTTTGAAAGTGGATAATTCCACTGCTTTCAATACACAGGTCTCGATTGTACTTGCGAATGAAAGAACCTATTGTTTTATGATGGCTTTTAAAGGTTGAGCTCGTACCAAATAAATCTATCAAAGCAAGTTTGGTGCGAGGGATCTTTTTGAGCTAATCCATTACTTCACTGTCCGCAGAGTGAACGACTCTGCTGGTTGCAGTTCTTATTCTAAAAAAGAGATGACTCGAAGGCCCTGTTTCTGTATGCAGGATAATTGATTCAGATGTCTGTTAGCGAGTCCAGGAACAATTCATCCCATAGACAGGTGGCTTAGTAAGGGACTTCAGCAAATACTTCTCTGTGGTTTAATGAGAGCGAAGTGCCTTACTTTTTCGCGTATTCAAACAGTTCCATTAATGTTATTATTGGATTTATTTATTTATTATTTATTCATTTCGAATGGTTATCTTTTTATGTACGTTTTATCTCGCCAAGGTGTCATCAGAGGCCGTTGGTTGGGGTCTTGCAAACTGGCCAAGCAACTGCTTGGAGTCTCATAAAGAACTCGAAACCCCTGGAGTCCTCAGTGCACCGTCTCACGAGAACATAAGCTCTTAAGTGAACAGTTGCACGAGATCGTCACAGCTTTTTTTCCATCCAGCCGCATATATATTTTTTATTTGTTTACTTATTTTTGAGGTCTGTTTTGCGAAGTTTTCGGCTCAATGAAGAATCCATCAATGTAACGAAATTGTATGCCACTAAATCGTATGCCACTAAATTCGATAGGCAGTCGTCACGATCATTTGCATAAATAAGGCATGTTAACGGACCAAGGCCAGGTCGTCTTGGACTTCCCTATGTGATTTCTACAACATCAGCATCATTCCTTGATTGGCGCGACCTGCTCGTGGTTTGTGGGACCGAGATAGTTCCTAATGCAGATTGGCCTTGCTTATACATGTATATATATATATATATATATATATATATATATATATATGGCTATAGATACAGATGTTCAGATATGTATGCGTTTATTGTATGTCTATTATATGTATATATATTACCCACAAAGCCCTTATGACATTTTATGTCTATAGCAGGGGGATTATCTACTCCTAGGTTGATCCTCAATCATTAGCACTGCTAAGAAGAGCCCTCCTTCCCGTTTAGCGATCTTATATGATAATTGTGTACGAGGTATATTTGGCATGCTTTTTGGGAGAAATAATGAAAATTGTTATTGCTGTTGTTGTTGTTAGAAATATCTTAGTTGCGAACGTGAATGGGGCGTATAAAAAAGGCAAGATCTTTTGCAGGTCTCGACCTGGCTTATGAAGCAGAACAATCATAAAAAGATCTCAACATGATCAAATGCGTGCCGCCAGTAGATGCTGGTCAGTTCCTTCAAGAAGAGGGCGAGAGAGGAATAGTCTTACTAATTTTATAGAATCGCCCCGGTAGTATACATGGGCTACAGATATGTTGGCTGCATTCTTCTAGTGATATCCAGCGAGTTCATTATTGAAGGTCGGAAAGGGTATTTTCTCTGTTGTTGTCTGCGCCGAGAACGTACTTGATATAACTAGTTTTCGTGGAGTACGTTTTTGACGCTGTATAGTTTGCAAACCAGTTGGTACACCGTCAGACGATGAGTACTCGTTCAAAGCAATGACTAGGTCTACTGGCGTGTTATGGAAGTTAGCATTTCCTTCAACATGCCAAGGGTATTTTTCTTCGAGACTATGCAATTCCTTTGACAGAGCGTCTCTAATTTTCTCTTACTCTTAAGTTACAATATTCTTCAACCTGCCAAGAGTATTTTTCTTCGCGACTATACAATTCCATTGACAGAGCTTCTCTTATTTGTGTTAGAGGCCACTCAGCGGCCTAGTATTGTATGTTTATTGTAAGTTGGTAAACAGTATTTGCTGTGTTGGGTTGAAGACATTCGAGATTTAGCTCGAAAGTTGGTCGAGTAAACCTGAATGTAAACTATGCGATTACGTCGGGAAAGCTCTTAGGAGTTGACCTATGCCTGAAGGATGATCCTCTAGGAGACTTTAACTTGTTTGTGGACGGGCGTTTTAGCAGTTCTAGGTAGAATGGCGAGATCTCTAACGTGTTGTTTTTTTAAAACAAAGTTTTGACTGATTGTTTACTTTTGTTTCACGACAGGATGTCGTGCCTCGCGTGCCGTGCCAACAAGGGCGCGCTTTATTTACCAATAGCTTGGCACTCTAAATGTTGTTCCAAATGGTGTGACTCTGTTCTAGATGTTGGCCCTTATATCCCGCTGATTATGTCAATATTAGATCAGTTCCAGGTGGAAAACGAACTATAAGCCGATATTTCACAGTCGAACTGCTGGTACAAGTATACGAACCGCAAATTTCATCCAAAAGCTGTCATAATATGCAACTCGGACTCGTTTTCGATTTTAAATTACAGAAATTCAACATTTATCCCTTTTATTTTTTAGCTCATGGCCCTCGTATATCCACAAATTGTTTTAAGAGCTTTGTGGGAGTTCTATGGTTTTGATTTTGGCAATGCTCCCGTGATGTCATGTGGACCGCAACATCAGGGTTGTCGATGCCCTATCGCCGCTAAGCTAATTTATTGATTGATTGATTGAATCCTCCCTTCCTTTTCTTCTAATGATTCTCGCACACAATTTCAGGAAAGATTTATACAATATTGCTTCCCCTAAGTAGTGTAAAAACGAAGCGAAAAATGAATATTTAGAGGGAGCCTTTTGGGTCCGGTTTTTCGCAGCCTACAGCTAAGCGGGCATGACCAGCAAGAGATTAATCCAAGGTGGAGATTTGTTTCATCAACTCTAAGAGTTGGATTCGCCTCGATAGTGTTTGATAGTATTGCTTTGTTAAAAAGTGCAAGCTTGATTGAATTAATTAAGAGCAGAGAAAATTTCAGGCTGCATATTAGCTGTCACCTGGTCGAAGATACTAGTGCTTGACTATAGGCATTCATTGTGTCGTGCTTAGTAATATGCACGTCTTCAGCTCGGCGCAAATTGGCTCAAGTGACACTCGGACAAACGACAAATGACCACTCTTCTTTTTGGACATGCCAGTATCGCGCAAGAGTGGCTTTGTGACACGTGCAGCCATCTCGGCAGCCGTGTGTTTAGACACAAGCGCTGCGCTCATGAATGTTCTTGTAAAGCTGTCAAGGCAAGAATTTCTCTGTTAATTTTCGTATTCATTATTTTATATTTGCATGTATATTTATTTATTTATTTATTATAAAACTTTGATTTAATAGCAAAACTAGCGCATACATAGCGACATTTTTATTTGCGGACGTTTCGGCTAACAAGGCTGCCATCATCAATGTTCTGATATCTATACCTAAAAGAAACATATCAGGTATAAGAAAAATAATTTATTGCAAATACTAAACAGAAATGAGCTGCTTTCATGCTGGACGTGAAGGCACCATCTTGAAAAGTGAATTCGAATCCTTAAGAAGTGCAATTCGAAGTTCGATTCCTTATTAAGGAAATGCTTTTTATTTAAAAGAAGAGACAATCACTGAACGTGCAATCGGACTCAGTGAAGGCAAACCTTTTTGCTTAGCCTGCGATGCTGTTTCAGTTATATATATGTTTTTCAGATTGCACAAGATCTGTCTGAGAACTGATGTTTTATCAGGTAACGCACCCAGGCGTAGTCTAAATAGACATACTCTATTAACCATGAGTTCATAATCATTCGCTCACCCATTAATTTATTAATCTAGTTGCCGCCTCGGTATTCTATTAATGGTGCGGATAAGTGATTTTAATAATTAATCGGAATATCATGTTAAGCATGTGTGATTCGGCTTCTGTAATCGAACGACGAATCTGCATGCAAAGTTATTTTGGTTGCGACTCGCGTTGGTGTGGTTGAAATCCTCGAAAGCCGGCTATAAGGTTCTCGATCAAACTGACAGATGGTGAGCGCCTAAGGACCGCCTTTAGCAAGCATGTGCCTGGAAAAGATTAACTGTGTCGAAGGTTTGTGTTGCGTTTTATCATATCGATATGCATACGTGAAGAAAATACGCCTTTAACATCGGTACGCAGCCTAGGTTTTGTTGTGTGTCGAAGTTCAGATCTTTAACCGATGCAATTTATTGTTCTGTGGGTCTGTCTCTATTTACTTACCTACCTACCTACCTACCCACCTACCTACCTACCTACCTACCCACCTGCCTGCCTGCCTGCCTGCCTGCCTGCCTGCCTGCCTGCCTGCCTGCCTGCCTGCCTGCCTGCCTGCCTGCCTG
>QQSS02208986.1:0-11554 GCA_003687565.2 Craspedacusta sowerbii
TACATACATACATACATACATACATACATACATACATACATACATACATACATACATACATACATTCATACATACAAACGTTATGCGTGCATGAATACAAGCCTTTGTGCGCTTGTTTTGAGCAGGATCCAACCTGGAAAAAGAGGTTCCCAGGCGTTTCGAACTGCATCTTGATCTCTGACGGACTATGGAAGTGGTTTTCCCAATGGGAGAACATGAGGACACACAAACGTGGTGATGAGTACGACCAGCTGAAGCAGAAGTTCGCTGATAAGTTGTTGGAGGTGCTGTATGAAAAGGTTAGCTCTATTTGTTTTAGGCCTGTGCGTCACCATGTAAAGGCCGCTGTTAGATCGACCAGGGGGTTTGAAGTATATTCGTTCGCTGCTTTGTGTTGAAGGCGCTGGATGAGAGGAAGATACTCCAACTGGGTCAAAGATGAGCTTACAACTTGGTTATGAACTCCTATGTTCGCTTTGAGATGTTGGTTATCTTAGTGCTACTTGAAAATAACTGATGATCTTTTGTTAAGGTATTGTATCCTTGTTGTTGTTAGTATAATAATAATAATAATAATAATAATTATTATTATTATTATTATTATTATTATTATTATGATAGCGATATTGAAGAATGCCAGGAGTTTTTTTCCCCGGTTTTGACATGATAGCAGTCAGGGGAAAAGGAGATCTTTGTAATGGAGCTCACCGTTGGATTCGAGCCAAATATGCAAAAGAACGCGTTGCGAAAACAACAGCGCTACAAGCCTCTGATTGACATCCTCTCGAAGACGCAGTTCACTTTCTAATCCTGTCCATCGGAGCAGCCGGCTGCAAACGTTTTCGATTGGATAAAGGACCTAGGATTTAGCCAAAAGGCGTCCGAGTACCTTATTCGGAAAACGATAAATATTTGCATACGCACAACGTACTATCTCTTCTGTCGCAGAGACAAGCCTTGGGAAACCCCAAAACTTTTGTCCTGGTAGCAACGCTGTCAGCTGATTTGCCATGCCTGAATTGAGAGTGGCAAGCCACTTTTTGAAATTTGTACACGAATAGGTAGTAGTGAGCACTTGAGTAAAGAAATTTTCGATGTTAAAAAAAAAATATTATTATTGTTGTTGTTGTTGTTGTTGTTGTATCTATGACTGGTTTCCGTGTCGTCGTATTATTACTGTTGTTGTTGTTGTTGTTGTTGTTGTTGTTGTTGTTGTTGTTGTTGTTGTATCAATGATTGGTTGCCGTGTCGTTTGACTTAACGGTTATCGATCCTTGTCGCATGGTGGAGGCTGTTGTACTTAAAAATTCCGTTCTCTATCCAAGGTCCCTCAGGTGAAAGACAAGGTGCTTTGGTATGAAGTAGGAACGCCGGTGTCAGACTCCAACTTCCTGTCGTCTTTCCAGGGAGGTTCGTATGGCACTCGCTGCAATTTAGATTTTGCTAGCCGGGAGTCGCAGCGGTGGGTTATGAGAGGAGACACCGAGATCAAGAACTTGTTCATGGCCGGACAAGATGCGTGGACTCCGGCAGTTGCGGGTGCTATGTACGGAGGCCTCATGGGTTGTATGAAGGTTAGTTTTAGATGATTGCAGCGTATCCATATATCTAGCCATCTATCTATCTAGCCATCTATCTATCTATCTATCTATGTATATCTATCTATATCTATCTATCTATCTATCTATCTATCTATCTATCTATCTATCTATCTATCTATCTATATACCCATCTATCTATCTATCTCCTTATCTATCTATCTATCTATCTATCTATCTATCTATCTATCTATCTATCTATCTATCTATCTATCTATCAATCCTTCTCTTTATATATTGGCTATCTGTTTGAAAAGAAAATTTTTACGCCATTTGTTCAGGTTCTTGGATTTTGGAAAGCGATAGGTCTTGTTCTCACTATTATTCGAATCCAAACTGGTGCAATTCAAGAAGCGACACGCTGGACATACCCAAGATGCTTTTTCAAAGCACTGAAGCTGTTCTGTGGTGATACGCCAGAAAAATTCGAAAAGTTCGCGTTCAAAGCGAAAAGCGAGTGAACCTGGATGAAATTTTCTGTTATGGCGTGGTGGCTTCTCACAGTCATTTTGATATTGGTTGTACTTCTAGTAGAAAGCTGCGTTAGTTTTGCTGTATTTGTATTTTATTACCAAACACATTTACAGCGCTTGCATGCGTACATTTGTAGTTTTTCCGTGTGAGTTCGTCATCGAAACGGCGCTTCGAGTTTCGACCTCCCTATTTATCTTTGTTTCGTAAGCTCCGCTCCTTTCCCGATATTGCGAACTAGAATGAAGGTTCTGCTGCACAATTGCGCAGTAGCGGCTATGTAATGGCTAAATAAAATTGTTGTTGTTGTTGCTGCTGTTGTTGTTGATGGTGGAGATCCGTAGATGATATGCATGGTGGTATGCATGTGCGTCCACTCAAAAAGATATTTAGCCATGCCTTGGTGGTTTCGTTCGTAGGTTGTCTCCTATAGATGCTCATCTTCTGGTAGCAGGCTTCGAAGGTCTGTAAGCTTGAAGTTGGTTTCGTGTTATAGGGCCGAAATTCAATTCTCTTAGCTTTTGTATTAGGATTTTTTGTAAAATTCGGTTGAGTTGTATGGTACTGCACATGCAGATATGTGGAGCCGGCCAGGAAATCCTGCATGACAACTGTGGATTTAAGGATGTTATGGTCCACTTATACTGATTTGAGTTCTTTGTTGGAATAGTTAATTTTGTTAATACATACACATGCATTTACTAATAGCTCGCTAGTAAGCACGACACATTCTTGGGTATAGATTTTGGTAAATGTCAGTCAGTGCGCTTATGTAGTGATGCGTATTTTGATGGTTTATGTCGTTTTGATTTGAAAAAGGAAAGTTTGAACTTGAAGAGCAACAATAGGAACATGTAGTTCTGTTTTCCCCTTTATGCTGGCGTCGATGGCGTTGTAGAAATGCGAGCGGACTATGCTTTCTTTGCAATTCTAATGTACATCTCGAATGACTGAAAGGCAATGTTAAAAAAAAGGTCTTTTGTTCTGTACCCTATTCCGACTTCATGCACTTTTGTAGAGTCTCCAGGCGTAGAAGAAACTTATTTGGTGGTAGGAAAATTTTGCCATAGACTTTGAAATGTAAGTTCTTCTCGTTCTATCTAGAATATGCTTGTTGAATCAACCGATAGACAATGTTGTGGTTGTATATTTTGCTTTTGTTAACCCCTATATCTTAATGGCAATATTATCTGTGCAAACACATACAGAAGCGAACTCTTAAAGATACACAAGCTACAAAAGAGAGCTGCTCGAATTATTTCCCTTGCTGAGAGGTTATCTCATTCAAGACCCCTGATGCTGAAACATAGAGTTTTTAATGTCTTTGAATTAACATACATCAAACAATGGTGTTCGTGTTTAAGCACCAGAATAAAATGCCTACTTCAGTTTTCAGCTTGTACCCCAGGCAGATTGGCCATCGCTATGAGAGTTGCCTGGCCACATTTGGCTACGTGGAAAGATCAGCAACCGGTAAGAAACGGTTTGCTATCTCCACTAGAGGCCCTTACCTATAGAACAGGACTAAATACTCCTCTAATGATAAAAGAATTTCACTTGAGATCTTTTAACAAAAGTTAAAACTTTCTGCTTCACTGTACGTTAAGTACTTCTCTTTGGTAACTGGGTTCTTACGTCGAGATAACCTTAGACTTAAATCATTAGCCAACAGCGAATCCAATACCTTAGAACCCATGTTCTGCGCATTACAGATGTTCCTTGGCTGCATGCTTTCTAATTGCTTGCAGCCATGAGAATTTGTAACGCCAGTGCTCAATGGTAGCTTAATAAAAATATCAAAATAAATAACTAAATAAACAAATTAATAAATAAGACGGCACCTGAGCAACGGTAGTTTTGTTCACTCTGCGTCGCGCTTAAAATATGCACCATTCTCGAAAAGTGGACTTAGTATACAAAATAATCGCTTCCTGCTTATGCTTAATGGTTATCCATGAAAAGGCCACTGGCCTTCTGGGATGACTATGCCGTGCTCTTAAAATATAAATGTGAGCTGGTTGTTATGAGACTTGGTATTACGATTTTTATTTATACCGCACGTATTGTTACGATTGGCGAAATAAATCCTTGAACTGAACTGAAATGAGCTGAACTGAAGTGCCATTATTTAGCGTAGCGCACATCAGCCACTTTGAACTTCACGGCATGTCGCGAGATTTGGACCAAACGCGGGTTGAGGACAAAGCGGTAGCTTTATGGTATGCTAGTCTGCACGAGAACAGCCGTGGTCTTCTGCGTTGCGCAACTCAGCAAGGCGCATAAGCCGCTAACTGTTAGAGTCCTTATCTGCATATGCTGCTGATTTTGTTAGAATGCATTAATTGGATTACCTAACATTCCTTCTTTCCTGGTATATGAGAAGAATGTTTTATGGATCTCGTATGAGTTTAGCTTTGATCATGGTCAAGTTTATCCTACGATTTTTTGTTGTGTTAATGAACAATGTGAATTTATTCAGTAATCAGAAATATTTGTTTGCATATTGCTTTGTTGAAATACTTTTTATGACATTTCGGCTGTAACTTTTATTAGTGATGCTTGCAATTAACTTTCTTATCGGGCAAAATGATACGAATAGGAATCAAAAAGTATCGGTCTTTTCACAATAAGCGATACGATACGACTAAGGTTTGACTACAATTTTACGATACGATCCAAGGGAGAGAATGCAAGATATAATCGAACGAACATCGGTTCGATCCTAGCTCTTAGTATCGTTTCGACCATTCTTGATACTGAAACTACAGCCCGCTACCGCGAGCTACAGCTAAGGCAATCTTTTCTCTCTTCTTCTCGCTCTTGTCTGAACAGTGCCAAGTGCGCTTAGTTACAAGATGGTGGTTTTACCTTAACAACACGTTCTCTGGTGACCAGAGATTGGTTTAATTCTCAATCTCTTATCAATAATCGTTTCTTGCTATAGCAAAGACGCCATGGATGATACTAGAATAGAGTGGATAAAAAATAAAGTTTACGATGGACTTCAAATCGTCAACAAATCTACTTTCGATGAATTTCTTGAGCGCGATAATGGATCAAATGAGCAGTTGCTGTCAGAATTTTTTAGCAGTACTGGTAGTGAAGGCAAATCAGTTGTATTTTTCATAAAGGAAAAAGAGGAAGAACAGGATGTAGAAGTTGAGCTAGGTAATCCTTGCGATGCTTTTGCACTGGTTTTAGATTAACTTTGGCTTCGTTAGATAATATCGTCTTCAATATGTTCATGCTTCAAGGCAGGCAGCGGTCCTTGTATTTGCAATTTTTTCTAATTAATTTGAAAATTTAGCTCTCGCAAGTTTCATTTTAACTTTGCAGTTTTTTCAGGTATTATGTAGCTCTTTTAAATACAACTGTAAGCATGACTACATTACAACAAGCATCATGATGAGATGCAAAATGCTTTGCTGCAATTCAGATCTGGAAATATAAATGGTCAACGCATAAACTTTTAGTGGTCCAGACAAAGTGTTTCCAAGGTTGGTGCCTGGAGGCCTTATGATTTTGTCAAAAGGTTTTTTTATAAATTAAAGAAAGGGAGTGGAAGCAGATACAAAATTTTTCATTAATTCAAAGGTATTCAGTTCTGCCTTGGCATAAGTATTTTTAGAGAACCTGCAAATCAATGCTAACATATACCTAAGATTGTTCATAACAACAGGGATGAAGTAAAGCACAAGCAATCCCAAAGAATTCAATTTCTTTTTAAAAAGGGAAGGATAATCCAGTGACTGATTTGTTGAAAGCGAATAAAAAAGATTAGAGTGAGGTGATCTAGGCCTTGTATGGAGAAGTCAGGTTTACGCAAACAGCTGACCTGTATAGCATGTTTATATTTAAACCTGGAGAATCGTTATCAACCTAATTTCCATATTTTAAAATTTTCAGCATGACTTCTTTACAATAAGTACTTGCTGAATAATAAAAAAAGCATATGCATGGCACAAAGCCATTTCAATAGTATTTCTTGATAGCAAGTTATGTAGAATGCTTATTAGGCCAGATGTATCATCAGATCAGCAAATATCCTGATGTTTTCTTCCCAATCAGTAAATCTCCCAATGTTTTCTTTAATATAAATCAACTATACCTACATATCAAAGTACCTGTGGCTTTTTAAAATCTGACTTGTTCAACTGAAAATGCTTGCTTTTCTACAAAAGGTTATGAGTGTAACTAATCCTTGTCATGTTATGCCATTTTGTTTTGCTTTACATAATCTTTAGGTCAGCAAGCTTCTTGCAGATAGTGTGGTTGATGATTTGGTGTAGTTTGTAACATAAGGCGTCCGTTCCATTACAAAGTCAAATAAAATTTCATTTTAACAATATTGTTTGTTGATATTACTAAATGTATATGGCAATACTTTTTTTTGTTTTGTTGTATTACCATACAATGTTTTTTTAAGAGCTTGATCTTGCAACTCCTGATCTTGATGGTCAAGCTGTTGATGGTTCCTTGGAAGTGGTTCCTAATTCTGAGCAACGCTCTGCAGTTCTGGAAGGAGATGAAGCAAGAACATGCGAAGAGCAGGATTTCAAAAAAGCTCTTCAACCTCAGAAAAGAACTGTAGGTCACATATGAGAACTCTGCATTTGATAAGTAATGTAATACCTAAGTTTTAGTTCTAAAATTTGTAATCAGAATGCGCAAATATTTTATTGCTTTGTTATTTTTAAAAGGAGTTTAGAAATTGTTTATTGTCTGAAGTTCTTGTTATGACTTGAGATCATATAATGTTTTTAGTTTATTCCATAATCTTTGTGGGCAATGTTCAATGTAAAGCAGTACTGTAAAATGTTCAATGTAAAACAGTACATCAATATCCTTTTTCATTACAATTGGTCAAAAAATCATTACAGCTCTATTCAACTTCAATTCCACAGTTTTAGAGTGCTTTGCACTGATGTTTTCCAGCACGATGGAAGCTAAGATGTGATATTGGGGATTTTTTTGGTTCAATTCTGTTTATCAGATTTTTGGTCTGTAAGCACCACACTTCCCATGTGATATTCCATTTTATTGCAGAATATTGCTCTCTTTAAGTGCGTTACTGGCCTTAATGGAGTTTTTAAAGTAGTTCTAACAAACGTGCCAACCGCGGAGAGTGTGAAGCCAGCAGCCTATCATATCCCAGAACCTAATCCGCTCTGTATCGTTCTGGGGGAGGGGTCCAAAGAGCTTTAGTCTGTTAATCGCTAAGTCAAAAAAATCTGAAGAAAAGTACAGACCGTTATTCGTTTAAAAAAAAAACTGTAACGGACTCAACAGACTTTATGGACGTCATGGACTAGGTGCCCAACTATGCTAGGTGCATAATGCCTAAACATACTTGTAAGATTTATTAAAGGAAAGAATTTTGATTCATTCGCATTCTCGCTCTCGAAAACATGTTAGATCTCAGATTGATCAATACAACAAGCAGCATGAAATGAATTAGATGATGACCTGGAAAAGATTGAACTAAAAATTGGTGACTGTGCACATATGGTTATCTACAGCTTACTGGATATATTTTTGTCATATCTATATCTATCCAATATGCTAATATAATGAGCTTCTGTTCTTTATTTTTAAATTGATAGCTTAAGTTTTTTACGGAAAAAATAGATGGATGGTCCAGATAAACTTTGTGTATGTTATTTCGATTTTTCATTAGCCATGCTGCATCTCATGTTTAGAAAGTTGTGCGCCAGAAGGTGACTCGTCAGTTTTTGTACATGACGCCTGGTCCATTGCCGGAAAATGTGGATGGAGAAGCTTACTTTTTCACGCACAACTCGCCTAAGCCGATTCCCCTGCCATCGTCACTGGATGAGGCTGAAGCTTTGTTACCGTCATCCTTTGAGTACGGCTTGATCACTCAGTATCCAATTGCAAGCTTAGAGGAGAGCCTCCTTCAAGCTTACAATGTGTTATTGTCGTATAACAACCATAAGAATGAAACATATCTGCTGGCTGATGGCACACCAATGTCGAATGATGAAATTCTGGCGCAGCAAAAAATTCTGGAGCAGAAAAACAAGACTTTCGTAAGAGACGAGTTTCTTATCCAGTTGCAGAAGTTCACACAGCAGATCACCAGAACTATGAGGCAAATAGAAGGTACGTATAGCTGGAAGAATCTATGGGTTTTGGGCTGGTGACACTGGCTTCATGTAAAAGTTGCAGAATCATTACTTTGCCTTTAGTCGTAGTTTGATTGCCTTGTAATGCATTGGCGCCTATGTGACATTATTAGATGAAGTTATTTCATTTTAATGAAGATTAAAGAAACTTTACGTCTGATGCGGATATGTTTTTACCGATACAGATGCACACCGCCAGGTCGCATTTGTTTCATTTCTCGCATTTATTGAATTCTTGAAGGCAAATCTCCAAAATGTTGGCTGTGCGCCTTTTTCTATCCAACATTGTCTACGAAAGTCATGGAGAATTATTTGCGAGAAACATTTTAGAATTTCGGAACGTGTTTCTATAGCAATAAGAGGGTTTATAACTATATCTCACGATCATTAGTGAAGCTGGAAAAAGGTTAGAATTTTGTTTTATATATCTCAATTTAACCTTTCAGCTTGTAAGCTAGATTAGTTTTTATTCATTTAATTGCATAAGTTTTTATTACCCAGAATTAATAAAATTTGCTATCTATCTTTTTTCTTTTCAGGTGACATCAAACTGCACATTCCAGAACATGTGCTGTCCCTAACCGCTAACATCAAGGCCCATGCTCACGATAGGCACTTAATTAGCCTTTTAGAAGAGGCTGTTCACGGTTGGGAGGTAACCATATCGTCAGCGGTCGAGCATGTCCTGTGTCGAACACCACAAGGTCAAGGACCTCTGGCCGAAATAGACTTTTGGAGAGAAAGGAATGCGACTCTGAGCGCTGTATACGAGCAACTGAACCTTGTGGTTGTGCAGCAGGCTATTGCCATTTTGGATATTGTTCATTCTGATAGCCTTGCCAGTTTTAACCAACAGAAGTAAGTATCTCTAGTTCATTGCCATATGCCTTGAATTTTCAAATGGATTAAACATAACTCTTTGATATGTACATGATAAATCCGTGCATTCATTCGTGGAAACAGGCGTGCATAGATGCATACGTCCATACAAAGTATGAGGTGCATGGTCGAGTAAGGTCGCTAGCTGACCAGACTCGCTTCTCGAGCCAGGGGAAAGTATCCGAAACTCTGCTCATACGTGTTCTCAGATCCGCATCCAGGTTGACCCTACTGAGTTACGCTTACCAACATTTAGCCAATGCTCATAGAAGTATACGGGTCCGCATATAGATACGCAGGCGTTGACGAGTGCATAACCATAAATCGCAAATCAAAACGTAAGCATGCTTTCAGAGGAATGGTCCATGAGGACTTCCATATATGCAGTGGTATGGTACACAAGATCCGCGTCATCAGAATAAAGCATGACATTCTCAAGACTGCTGTGCACATGGCTTTTGCGTGAAGAATTCTATGTCGGAAGACTATGCCGATGGTGCGGGAAAGAAGGGAATCCGATGTCGCAGTCATGGAACACATGCCAAAGCTCAGCTGACAAGTAGCCTAGGTAAAGCGAAAGCACCGTGGATGCAAGTTTGTCTCACTGCTTTACACCATTGTGCAAATCTATTTCATCCGAAACTTGCCTATAAGACGAGAGGTGTTTTCATACATTTGCGGAGTTGTCAATTTTGTCAAAAAGCGAGAGGGTGTTACCCAGATTATCGAGAATCTTCCCGAGCGCAAAGCACTTGACTGAGGCGAAAACCGTGGTAAGGTTCAGAAAGATATAGGTACATGCAAAAGCCTTAGCAATAGAAACACAAACAGAAATTACGCATACGAAACTGATTGATAACGCAAACAGAAACTAACGCACATTAAACTACCTTCGTAGGAAAGTTGTTTGGAGGAAGTTTCTTAAGGTCGTTCTTGAAAGTAAGGTCCACGAAGACTTGGTTTTGTTGCTCAATTCATTTTTAGGCAAAATGTCTTGCTTTATGCGTGGTGCTTTATGTAGAACTGACCGTGGTTAGGGATGACAGTTGGACACAGACTTTTGTTCAGATGATTCGACTAAAGCCCGACAAACACTACCATCCCAATTGTAAGGGTGATACGCCCTTGACAACTACCGCCAACTGACTTTTTACCATTACCCTGGTTTTTATGAGAAACGGGGAGTGCCGTTCCAAACTGCAAGAGAATCAACTCCTGAAAGGCTTCATGAAGATTACAACCATCATTAAAAAGCAATTCAAGCTGTATACCATCTCCAAAGCAGCTGTATCATCCGAAGACGGATGGAGGTTTTCAATCAGAGATAATGGTCCGTCCAAGGATTTCTGATGTTGTAAGAAATCTATCCTTTTATACTCATCAAGGGTGCAGGATAAGATCATGAAGCATAAGCACTGCGGAGAGATTTGTCGAAACCTTAAAGGTCCTCTTTGCTGTGGCCTAGCTGAATATCAAGGATTCGGCTTGAAGAATATTCTTTCTTCAGCTGAAGCATTTTTCGTTTGACATTGCCTTTCATCCTTTCAAAAACGCGCTTTAGTTTAAGTCAGCTTTCAGGAGTGGATTTAAACAGAATCTCGTATATAATCCCTTTCTGATTGAAAAAGACTGCGATAACGATTTAATTGAGAACGAACCAGCCATAGTCTCCGCGTCTGGAGGCCTAGCATATTGATAGCTTGCCCACTCACGAGCTTCTTAAATGTGTCCCAATGGAAAGGCCTCTGGAAATTTTTCAAAAAATTCATCGCGCACTGCTGGACCCTCTTACTTCAAATCACCACATCCTTTTTTAACCTTGATCCCGCTACTACAAATTTTTCCTCGAATGATGAGTTTGAGCTTAGCTCGTACCATCATGTGATCAGTACCCCTGCTCCCCGCTTAACACTAACTTTACAGAAGTGTCTAAGATCAAAGCGTCTTTTAATGATGCAGTCGATAATGTGGCTATGCCTTGATCGAAGTTGAAGCCAAATTGCTTTGATGAAAATACGTGTTCTACGTGAGAAGACTAAATTTTCACCATACTGTAGAAGTATCTGGCAATTCGAGCTTACGCAGCCAGTGGCGCATATCCGTTGCGACCAGACTGTTATGTCACCAAAAATGACCAAACTTTCATTTCTCGACATTGAACGTTCATCTGATGTCAGTGCCTGATAAAACTGTAGTATCGCCTTCATGTGATGTCAGTGTTAGGGCTTACAGAGATATCAAATTTTGACATGTCCTGCGAGCGAGTCGGAGTGATTTTTCTACTAGACAGACTACCAGTCAAGGTAAACCAGCTCTGTCTTCCAGAAGAAACTGGTTCTAAGGCACCTGGCATATAACAACCTTTGGAGATATGCATACATAAATACATACATACATACATACATACATGCATACATACATACATACATACATACATACATACATACATACATACATACA
>QQSS02208997.1:0-11554 GCA_003687565.2 Craspedacusta sowerbii
GATCGAAACATGTCCTACAAACTTAAAGAAGTTGTCTTTTTTCTGAAAGCTGTTGTGAATTTAGCGCTACTTCGACCTTTTGTAACCTCTCTCTATGACATCTGTCTTGTGTGTGTCTAGTCTGGGGTTTTGCAAATAGATTTGCTGTTCTCGCTGCCGAAAAAATTTTTCGTCGTTGCGTTTATGTGATGCCTGCTGATGCTTTCGTAATGTTTACCTTCTTGTTCGAATTAGTTGCTTTGCCGCCAAAGAAGGCAGCCAGGCTGCGCTAAGCTTACATTGAAGCGTTGAAATTGTAAATAGTTTAAAGAATGAATTCATCGCAAGGCGTAACAACGATTCAGCGCTAACTTTTAGCGCAACCGCCTTTTAGCGCAACCACATTTTACCGCAACTCACAGTTCAGCTTAACTACATTTTAGCTAAACCACATTTCAACTCAACCACATTTCAGCGCAACCATATTTTAGCGCAACCGTATTTTAGCGCAGCTACATTTCAGCTCAACCACATTTTCGCGCAGCCACATTCTTACGCGCCGATATTCAGCGCATCGTGATGTGCAGTACAATCAAATTATTTTTGCTGCTGTTCGGTAGTCCATCATAAGCGTCGTAAAACGTCAGCAAAGCGCTCTTGCTTCATACTCATTTCATTTTATTCTAATGTGTCAATTATGAATCGGCAAATCTTTCCGTCCATAAACTCTTGAGGCCAATGGGATACTGGAAAACTATAGCCTGAAACATTTAGCATTAATTTAGCAGTAAATTACACCCGATATCTTGGTTAATATTGTGAAAAGGGTAATCTGTCATATGTTATTCGGTCATACTATCATTCTGTCATATTGTCATGCTGTCGTTCTGCTTACACTGACATACCGCCAAAGTATTTAGCTATAATTCAGGGCTTGTTAATATTAGTTTCGAAGACTGATAAAGGTTAAAATCCACGAAATCTCGCTCTCTCTTCCTATGTCAGTTTTAAAATTTTGAGCGACATCTTCGTAACGGTCGCCTTGCCATAATCGATAGACTTGCATATCAAACATACGGCTCGCAAATTTGTTTTTGCACCAAATGTGAGGTCGTTATTCCAACAATTTTAACGTGCAGTATTTTAGTGCTGAACAAAAGGATTATGTTTGAATACAACAGCAGGTCCCGTGAACAAAAACATGGCCCAGGATTTATTTGAATTCAATTTTGCCAGCATGATCGTACCTCTTCTTGCTGCTCCACAAATCATCAGCTGCTCATCAAATACACCAAAAATAATGAAAGCCTGTTCGTATATGATTAAGATTTCTTCGTATGTTGATACGACAGTTATAATAAAAGTCTGTCCGTATGGCGATATACCATTTAAGCAAAGCCTGTTTGCATCATTATACATCAACAATAACTAACAATTGGTCACACAATTGCGCCATAAATAACTTGGAATTGTTAATCGGTTGCTGAGTGAGCATTTGTAGCGTCAAATATTGACCGATTGGTGTATTCACGCTTTCTTATTTAAACGCTTGTGATACAATTTTTCGTATTAGTTAAAAAGGATCGAAGCTGATCAACATGTCCTACAAACTTAAACAAGTTGTCTTTTTTCTGAAAGCTGTTGTGAATTTAGCGCTACTTCGACCATTAGATGATTTAGCATTGTGTAGGATGATGGATATTTGTATTTTTCGCCTTAATATTCGTATCAGCGTCACCATAGAGCAACTCATGCTACAGGCGCAAAACATGTCCTTGGTCATTCTATGCCTAGTCAAACCTGCTCAGACCTGCTTTCTCGGACCTGCTTATATCAGAGCTGCCGCTTAGATCTTTTCAAAAAGCTCAAACATTTTAAAGTTTGCCTCGAACTGCTTCGAACTGCTTCAAACTGCTCCGAACTGCTTCGAGCTGCTTTGAACTGCTTCAAACTGCTTCGAACTGCTTCAAACTGCTTCGAACTGCTTTGAACTGCTTAGACCTACTAGAAAATGCTCATAACTGGATCAATCGGGGAAAAAAATGTAAGGATCTCCGGGTTTAACGACATGCCAAGGTTGGCTTTATGTTAAGGAGAACTATTTACAAGAAGGGACGTACACTCGGCAAATTAATAGGATGGGAAATTTAAAAAATCGTTTTTATTTTATCATCAGGTTTTACGCTTGTCTGTCAGTCGTGTAGCTTCTCCACATAAACGATAGGGAAATCGCATTGAGTCGCCCTCGTGATTATACGCTATGTAATGTGCTCACAATGAACAATTGCATGGCTCATTCACATACGAAGCAAATTAACTCAATGATTGATGAACTCAACGAATGATCATCCTGATTAAGCGAGGGAGAGGAAATCAGTGTTTGGCTTTCTTCTTTTCGAAATAAAAAGGTTTACAAGGGACAGAAACAAACGTCCTCGACGTTACCATGACGATATCAAGCGCATCAGAAGTTAATATAAGACGGTACCTATTTTTTTCAAGAGGCCATATTGCAAAAGCGTTTCTTCAACTGAAGGCAAACGTTTCCCTTTCTGTCAAATTATTTACTGCCTTAAAATTTCTGATACCTCTGCTGAATCATATTCAAATACCTAAGCCTTATACATGTAAATGCCTACCGAGTATACATAACATACATATGGCATGGAAAATCAAACACATATGTAAGTACTTATTTACAACGCTCGCCTAGATTGTGCAGTCAATGCCTCAAAGCAAGAGACTAGGCTAGCAGACACAATCACTTTCAATGCTCCTTGTGCCTTGATAATTAGTTGACATCATGAATATCAGTTGCCTTGACAAAGTTTGCAATTAGATGTGACCTGTGCGGGTGCTCCAATATCTTTGCCTTGGTTTGAATCTCAGTCACAGCCGGCTTACTACTCGATTCCGAATCCAAACTCTGGGATGGCGAAATTTTCGAATGATGAAAGTCGTTTGAGGCTAAAGAATTAAAATTTCTTCGAAGTCCCTGCTTCATCGTGCTTCCAATAAATCGAAGAAGACTGTTCCAAACATCTGATTTTTCGATCTTCGTTTCTTCTTTTTCGATAGCGGAGACGATGTTTTTGTAAAGATGATTTACTAGCCCCTGAAAGGAAATTTCGGAAACGAAAAAGAGGATTGTTATGGCGTAGCTCAGATCTGCTCGCCACGTACAATACAAACATACATATACCTTAGTGGAGGGTGACTGCGAAGGCACCAAAAAATTTTCCTATAAAAATGAGAAATATGAGAGGATGCTATTGTACACTTACAGACACACACGTTTTAAGTCTAGCTGAAAGTCATCGGAAACACTGCGCCAAAGGTATTGAGATTGCTCTGGGCTACCGGAAAACGAATAACACTAAATTAATAATAAAAAAATAAGGATTTGTGCGAAGATGCCATGTTTCGTTTTTTTTTTACTGAAGTAACAAAGAGTATGTGGCGAATATAACTTTGTGTACTCATTACTATGCCTTACTAGCAACTAAAATTGTCTAAGGAGCGTGAGCCCTTCTTTAAAGAAAGATATCTTTTAATATTACTGCTATTATAATTGTAGTTTTTTTTGTTATTACTACTATTACATTTCTATTATACTCGACATCTAGCTTGCGAAGTAAGCGGTCGCAAGCTCTCAAGCATTGCGTTACTGGAATGTAAATTTTGCTAGTAAAAGAATTAGAGGATCACAGCTCCCAATGAGGAGTGCTACTATGATAAGGATAGTTTCTGTCGTTTGTGAATTCGTTTCCAAGGATTTTTCTTCGACAACATTAAAAACGTGGAGAAACACCTTGAGAGTGCAGATGGAAGTCATCAAGGAGGCAAGAAAGAAGACTGAGGATCGGATCGTAACCAAACTCTCATCTCCGTCTATAGTATTCAAGGCAATATGAAATCTGTACTATCCAGTAGCCCTAAAAACTGGAACATTTCTTACCAAGCATGCGCTTGATTGTAAGGGAGTATTGTAATTAATTTAAAACTGCTAAATTGAGTGTTTAAGTTTAGCCACTTGGCCATTTTTGACGGATTAAAAGCATAATCGAAAGGTATAACAAATCGCGGAGTGGTCAAAAGATTGGGACAATTAACAGTCCTGGAGCAACTAGTGCGAACTTCTGGGCAACGACCTTTAACTTGAACAATGTTCAATGAGCGTACAGTTCAAACAAATGATCGATAGCAAAATTAACAGCATTGGACATCGGTGTGCCAGACAGCAGTTTTGAATAGTTATCCTAATTATTCTCACCGTGGAGGCTCCACTGGGGGTCTCTGGACTCCTGCTTTGACAGTTGATGTCAATGATGTTTGATGTAGTTATACTTATTCTTTCCGTGTGTAGGTTTGTATGTTATCCCTGCATTTGCAGTTATTGCTGTTCAATAGTCATTGCCCATGGCTTCCCCGCATAAGGTGATTAAAAGGGCTTCTCCTTTTGGGAAGACATTACATATGGCTCTCCAGGGCAACGATATATTACGAGTAGCATGCAGTGTTCCATTGTATTTCGATGTCATTTGACCTAGTTTGGACGCAGCCATTTTTGCTAAGGTGTTAGTTTTGCATAAATAGCGTTGTTTTCTCTTTCCAGGGCATTGGAAACCCTAACCTGGAGTTACTGCTGCACAGAGACACCAACGACGTACAGCTTGTTATCAATAGTTTTTGGATATTTTGAGTCGTTCTAAGGTCATTTAATTGCTTTATTTAATGCTTAGTTATAACATTTGATTGTGATTTATTCCTTTTTTCTTTTTACGGCGTAGCTTGAATTTATGTTTAATTTATTTTGAATTTCCCGTTTCTTTAAAACAAGATTGACCTGCACAGTGAATCTGCTTGTTTTTGGTGGAGCGAGTTGCTCCAGGTGAAACTCTGAAGTCGAGAAAACGCTACAATAGCCAATGGATTAGCAAAACGAAAGCTATGCATTTGAACACTACCTTGCTGTAGCACGTATTACAGTTGTGTTGCCGATTCATATGTGGCCACTAAATGCGATGATATCCCCCCCCCCCCCCTCAAAGCCAGCATTGCTAACACGGCCGCTGGGGGTGTATCAGTCTTGTGTCATGCGTGAGTTTTCTGCGCTTTAGGATGGTATAAATGTACCGTTTACCCCTCAGTGAGAGCTGCATTGCGATGGGTGTGATGTGACGTAATCTCGCGGCAGTAAGGCTTGCAAGATGACGACCGGCCTGTGGTCTGCATTTACTTGATGGAGAAGCTTTCGCTTGCATGTTATTTATTTATTTATTTATTTGTTTATTTATTTATTTGTTTATTTGGTTTCATTATTTATTTATTTATTTATTTATTTATTTATTTATTTATTTATTTGTTTATTTATTTATTTATTTGTTTATTTATTTATTTGTTTATTTATTTATTTATTTTATTTATTTATTTATTTACTTATTTATTTATTTACTTTTTTTATTAATTAATTTATTTATTTATTTATTTATTTGTTTATTTATTTATTTGTTTATTTATTTATTTATTTTATTTTATTTATTTATTTATTTACTTTTTTTATTAATTTATTTATTTATTTATTTATTTATGTATTTACATTGGCTGAGTCTGACTGTAACGCTATCCCCAACCATAAGACTAATCGTAATCCTAGCCCTAACTTATCGTTAGTCGAAGTAATAGAACAGTTAGTTAGTAACTGCAAGGTTCGATCTGAAAGTAACACTGGGCACTGAGAAAGTCCCATTTGTCGGTGTACACATTAAACTGTGACAAATCGTCCGTGTGGCCTTAGCCTTGGCCGCAAAAAAAAAAGAAAAATTCTTTTAAAGAAGCCTTGCTTAGGTACGTTGCAGTCAATATGCTATAACCAATAGCTCATTAATCCATTTGATGGCATATGTATTTGAATGCAAGATTGTTTGGAAACTTCAGCAGTAGGCAGGGCGGTTACCAACTAGTAAGTTACTACTAAATGCGTTTGGCCAGACTTACTGGTGACGTTTAATCTCTAGACGAGACCATTAGAGTAGATAAATATCATTTATTCGAGATGGTTAATGGCAACAACTTCGCAAAGCAGATTAACACAAAATTATTTTTCGACAGCTGGCTTCCTCACGCTGTAGAGATAGATGAATACTTTTCGTACCGTGGTCGTTCTCTGTTGCCCAATATACAGTGCAACTAATAAAAGTCGTCTCGGAAAGCTATCAAGGCAATGCGAAAAGAATACCAACGCACAGATTGGAAACAGGCTGGCTCTGCAGAAGTTAGTGGTAAGTTTGAAGTGAAGATGTACTTAACCTGCAAAGACATGGAGCGCAGTCATCGAACGTCTACTAAGAATCTGTCAATTGCCAACAAACTTTCGTCAACCAAGGACGCACGAATTTCCTGCGACGCTGAATCCCAGCACTTGTCATAACCGGATGAAATAACGAGTGTAAATTTAAGTGCAGACCAAGTTCATCAGCAAATGGAGAATCGTGGCAACTAGTTTTGGGACTAAAATTGCTTCCAGCAAACATCGAAGATCGCAAATATTGCAACTTAGGGAAGGAGCTCAAGAGGACGAGACTCAATTTTATACAAGAGAAAACAAGAGATAAGTCAATTTTATAGGCCTAGGCATTGTTATTCTTGGCAAAAATTGCCGTCAACTGCGCTATTATGTCTATGAAGCTTCCCCAAAGACAAGCTTGGAAAGGAGAATAGAAGTTATGTGAATCCATTTTTAAAGTGGCGCGCGTGTTGTGAAACGTTCATCGGAGTAGATAAGTGACATTCTAAATGAAGTGGAGTAGAGTTATGAATTTCAAACCATCTGGTTGACCACACCATGTACCTTGGTTGTTCCTTTGACATGAGAATGTCAAACCCCTACCACAAAAAGGCAGATTGTGAAGACTTTGTAGGTGAATCTAAATTCAATCAAAACTTTGCTGAACTTAACGGTGGCTAATATTGCAATCACTCGGATAAAACTGACTCTCGGTAGTGAGCAAAGCAGAAAAGATAGTACAGATAAGATACCAACCGTGAAGTAGGCTGTCTGCGCGCCGATTGCCCCGTGGAATGCTCCAAGCTCGAGCAAGAGTTGGATAAGCTCCCCTTCCCTCCGCACGTTCTCGATGACGCTATCAATAATGGTGTACATACGAGACACGTGAGCTTTAAGTACTCGGTTCGATTGTAATTCCTCTTCGAGTCCAATTCCAAAGAAGTTCTTTAAATGCGGATAGTCCAGAAACCATCTGCCAAACAGAGAGCATGCACCATAGTAGAAGGCTTTTTACTCAGGGTAAACAATGCCACGCAGCATTCAGTGGGCTTGTTTTGGTTCCGGTCAAGTATTAGTTGACGATTTAAAACTCTCGCTAATCTGACGAGTTTTTGAACAGTGTTCAGAGTAAATAAATATCAAAATAAGCATTTGAGCCAGTCAAACGTATGACCCAAAACAAGAAAAATGAGCGGCGTACCCGACAAACGAGTTCTCGCAAATTTCCGGCCACTTCTGCGTGATCAGGGGCCACGACTGAACTAGCACGTCTCGTTGCTTTGCCGTGAGTGGTATAAGAATGTGACCCCGTTTACCCCGAATGTCCACCGGAACCGGGGTACTTTCTTCCGATGTGGCTGAGCACGTTGTCCCCATCTTGCGGCGTATTTTCACGCGAGCTCTACGTATGAGGTCAGTCAAAAAGCAACAAGCAATCAAGCTAGATCGACGTCAAGTAATTGCAAATTGAAAGATAAACTTGTCGAGTTACGCGCATCATTCTAAGGTTGGTGTGGCCACGAGCATCGACACATGCCACTCGTTGACCGAATTTGATCCAAAGTGCGAATGGGTTTGTTATGAATGATTGCATGTGATACGCACCATTCTGAGCTCTTTGTCAGCAACAACTTTACAGGAACGCACAAGTTTACTAGGTCGAAAAATAAACTTAGACAATTTGCGACATACTGTTCTCGAACTTCAACACCTACATTCTTTGTCAAAAACGTAAGAGCTGGCTAGGCTATGCTAGACTTGGGAGCTATTCAGATTAGCGTATAGAAGCTAAGATAGTAAGTACGTAATGTGATGAAAGCGAACATATTGAGGAATGTTATGCATAACTCATGGAACAAGTTCAGCAAAGCTATACCTCATGTAATTAATAACGCGGCTCGGAATTACTAAACGCCAAGTATTGCCGGGCGTTCACTCGCTAAAAAATGCAAGTCTAAACATGGACAGATAGAGTTGAATTATCTCAACATAACTACTTCAAGAGAATTCTTCCCATTCGTACAATGGCTTCAATAGGTTTTTGTTGCTGGTGTAGCTGATATTAGTGAGGTTGCGCATTCGGGGTTTTACGACGCAGACGCTAAATAAACAATAGCGGCCTCGCTATCGACATCGAGGCTAAGGGAATGACCTGCGTCGCAAAGTTTAGCAACGCTATTTCTAGAAAATAGCGTTTTCCTTAAACAGGACGTAACAGTAAGTATTCCGCATGACAGGTTCACCTAAGTCGTTTAGATCGAAATCCAGCGCAAATGCAATGCGTTGCTATCACCTCCATCATTATATTATGTTAGCGTCGTATAATCGTACACCAGCCACTGCGCAACCACTTTTATAAGAAGACGCGAGAAATAGCGCCTGCGTCGTAAAACCGTGCGTGCGCAACCACACTATTAACAGGGTCTTACCAGAGTTCCGATATATCTTAGCCAGGCAATAACGTGCTTCCGTCGAAGATATTTTCCGCTGCTAATCTAAATTCCGTCTCGCGCTCGCCCGTAGTTGGCCTCGCGATTTTTTGGGTGCTTCGCAAGGACTACGGAGTATTCTTAGCGACGCGAATCTTGCTGTTAGGCGAAATTAGTCTGCAAACAAAAACTTCTGGAAAAAAAATTGATTCGTAATATTTGTATTGTTTACGTCACAATAGGCGAAAAGCTTGTTAAAGTTGGCATGTAAAAATTCTTATGGTGAACACGCTCACACAATGCCGGGTTATCTCTCACTACTATCTCAAAGAAGAGAACATCAGATTCACCGCATGCTTGGTTTGAGCAGCTACACACTATAAGCCGAATCTCTCGAAAAAGGTAACATTTGCTTCCCAAAGGACATAATTTAACTTGGGATCAATGGTCTCTGCAAGAGCGAGATTTATTTTCTATTTCCGTAAAGGTTGACTGAAAAAAATAATAATGCGAGACATGGAAGCTGAAGATGAGAGTATGTGAAGAAGAAATGGAAGGCTTATGCGCTTAGCAGTTCCTTGCGAATTTCAGTTTGAGAAGGTAAATGCCTGGGTTAAAATTGCGCTTCGTAGTCGCATTGCATCTGCAAGAGGATTCGAGGGAAAAGATTCTTATTTCATAGCAAATCAGTTGCTCGCCTTATTTTCCCTTCTCTACGCTCATCAATACTCGCATATTTTTATAAACATTATATTTATTTATTTATTTATTAACTATAGAAAAAAATATTGTGTTCCAGGTCCACTCCGATAATTAAATTTTTAATGTGGTCCAGGTCCAGTCAGGTATTTTCACCCAACGTCGTGCTAATTTTCAAGACCAACACATGATGGTCGCGTTGATATTTTCAAGACCAACACATGATGGTCGCATTGATATTTTCAAGACCAACACATGATGGTCGCATTGATATTTGTCTTTGCGTAAACTGCGTGTGACGAAATATGATGGTGCTACCAGAATGAGGCTTGTCCGACAATGCTCGTACAAATCGAATTTTATCATCATAGACAGGACCATTAGTCTTGATGTAAGCACACACAAAGCATGTCAAAATGCAAGTTACATATGCGATACTTCACTGCTTCTGTCTGTCGCTTCACTGGTTCTAAGCTCGAAATGCATCAACTTGATAGACAGGAATAACTTCACCTGAAACTCGGCAATTCCATGCAGACTCCCCCCACCTCCCCACCCACGCACCAAAGAATTATTCATTTATCTCACTCGACAAAGTGGAGTCTACAAGAGCTTTACCGAGTGCGAAATTAAGAATTGACCCGCCTTCGATGGAATGGATTCGCAGAAGTTAGATCTGTTGTCTTTTAATTGCTTTCCGCAAATTTTTCCGCAAAAACGCCCCGCAAGAGACTAATACCAGCCGTGTGCGTGCCTCCAGTCTGATCGCTTATTAAACTCCAGATGTCAGCGCAAATGTTGCCTCTGCTGCTTGCACAAAATAAAATTGAACAACATAGAATGTCTAGACTGGAGCCATAATAATTTTTTTATCGCATGCCTAGCCATGTGTTACCTAATAATGTGTTACCAAGAAGACGGCAGCCTCCTTGAAACAAAAGATCCAGTGATGAGAAATAATCACAAATACTACCTCTAAAGTGCAGAGAACCTTAAGAAATTTAAGGAAGCAAAGTAAAGTATCAGATATCGAGTACAGAAAGCTCTACCCTCCTGATGCTATGGCTTCTAGAATGTATGGCACGATAAAAGCGCACAAACCTGAAAAAAACAATTTCCATGCGCAAAATTGTGTCAGCGATCGGAAGTGCAGCATACAGACTAGCAACCCACTTGCATCGTACTTCCTACGCTGCACGGAAAACAAAATATACCAAATCTTTTGTAAACAGAGCGAGACATTGAGCTGACTGACGTACAAGTCTCCTATGATGTCCAAAACAGTTATCCGTCTGTACCGATTCAACGAGCTATAGATGCAGTTATCGAGATTATTTCTGCTGATTATGAGTTTACAACGAGAGCAAAACTCACTCTAAAAGATGTAAAACAACTTCTACAAGTCTGCTTTGCTGACAATTACTTCCTGTGAAAGACCAAATGTGCAAGACGGAAGACTCTGGTCCAATTGGGTTATCTTTAATGGTTACCATGGCTGAAGCATATTTACAAAAGTTCCCAAGCAAAGAAATTTTTGAAGCAGAAATAAAAAACGATTTGCCGATCCCTTTTGCCGATATGTTGATAATTCCAATTGTCGTTTCAAAATTTTGAAGGATGCAACAGAATGTCAAAAGCTTCTTCATAGCCAGGACCCAACAATTCACTGAACTCTCGAGACAGAAAACGACAAAAAAGATCTCAGCTTCCTACCATCAAAAATGCACAAAGTGGCAACTACGAATTCAAATATATCGCAAGCCAACCATCACTGATTTCCAAAGAAAGCCCAGCCCTTTCGTGGACACAAACGTCTTCGATTCTACATTTGTTTACTTAGAGCTGAACGACTTCGAATCCCGAAATAGATAAATTAGGAAATCATGATTTTACTGGACGAGTTTGCATAAATGCCCATGAAAGAGAAAAGCTTGAAAAAATTGTCACTTCCAGAATACACAAAACAAATCCAGAGTTACCCAACATGCTGAACGACAAATGAATTCCAAGCGAGTTGTTCTACCTAGAATGCACCAGGAGTTTCGAAAAGCTGCCTTTCAAGCTACGTTTAGACCGCTAGCAAGTCTTGAGATGCTTCTCACTTCGAAAAACAAGCCTAGCTTGCCTGTGAACAGCATGGCTGGAGTATATGAAGTTCAGT
>QQSS02209008.1:0-11553 GCA_003687565.2 Craspedacusta sowerbii
TGTGTGTGTGTGTGTGTGTGTGTGTGTGTGTGTGTGTGTGTGTGTGTGTGTGTGTGTGTGTGCGTTTGTGTGTGTCTGTGCGTGCGTGCGTGTATGTGTCTGTATTTTGTGTGCGTGTGTTTGTGTATTTGCGTATTTAGATACGTCGCCTTACATACGTGTTACCTGCGAAGAACGCCAGTGTGATTAAATATAAATTTATCAAGATTAATGTAAACACTTACCAGCTCGATGCCAACCGAAGGAAAGCTTCTTTGAGGGCTTTCTCGTACCAAGCCACAGCGCAAATAAACTGATCATGAAGCCACCAAAATCGGAAAGCAGATGGGCTGCATCCGTCATAATAGCCAAGCTGTTAGCCAGGAAGCCACCTGCATAAAAAAAGAGAGGCATTATTCACATTTACATGTTAGCATAAACGTGACTCCTAAAGTCAGTCATAACTAAACTTTGAGTTGAATTTAAAAACACACACAAAGACAAGCAAAAAACACGCCCCATGAAACGGAAGCTGACCCGCCGTGAAAAAAAATGACACAAATAGGAGAAATACATGCTCAGTGCATATATATATATATGTGTGTGTGTGTGTGTGTTTGTGCTTGTGTCTGTGTGCGTATGTGTGTGTGTATGTGTGTGTGTATGTGTGTGTGTGTGTGTGTGTGTGTGTGTGTGTGTGTGTGTGTGTGTGGGTGAGTGTGTGCTAGTATGAGTGCGTTAGTGTTTGGCTTTACTGGGCAAGCGCCCGTTGTGAAAGCAAAATCTTAGGGTTGGGCTCGAACCTAAAGAAGCCTTTTTGTTCTGATTCCGCTCAATAAGTATTGGGGCATGGCATTTCAACACCCACGGAATTTCCCATCAAGATACCCGCCGACACGGTAGACCTCAGCTAAACAGATGGTCGACTCACCTACAAACTCTCCTATCATGAACAGCAAGCAGACGATGCTGGCGATGATCAGCTTCTTCTGCGCCACGCGCAAACCAGCCAAGCGCTTCTTGTCCTTGGTATGGCAGTGGAGGTTTCCTTCTTCCATGGTGTTGTAATTCGGCTCCACATGTTGTAAGCCTGCAAAGAAACATGGAGCATAAGGCGTTACTGCTGCAGAAGACCACAGAAAGAGATCACTGATCCAGGATATCAGAAAACAAAAAGAGAACGCTGACAGGACTCATTATATAAGGCGTTCCATTGCATAAACAACTCCAGGGCTACTTCTGTGCAATTGCCTAGCAAGGACCTTACACGATCTTGCAAATCTTGCGTTTCCAGTTCGCAAGAGTTTGATATCAACAGAATAATTCTAATGACTTTGAGAAGTAAAAGAACGGAACAGCATGAGCGATGCTACAGGCCACAAGGCAGCAAACGTGCGATCAAAGAAAAGAACACAGATGGTTTAAAAGCATAAATTGGCATATGGCATACATATTCCGTATCCTTGATTATCTGTTTTCGTCACTGCTTGCAACGACTTAAGGGGGTTACAGCGTGGATACCCTCGTGACACTAATACTAGTCACTATAAGAGGGAATCTGCCTTCACAAGTAGGAGGCTGCAATGGTCCAAGAGACTTGGTATACCATCCAACACTGCAAGATAGCAGATTTCTGGTTATGGCCAAGTACAGGTGTAACAAAAATCATGTTGCGAAAATGGAATCAAAACGAATTGATTTGTTTGCTAAACAAACTTGCCCATACAGCTTAAGCGCGCCACGATGCCTACCTTCGCGCAAAGAGACGAGCAGATGCAGCGCGATAGCAATTACAAGGACGAAGTCGAGAACAGGTAAAAAAACAGGATGTCATTGCAGAACACAGACTTGCTAAGAACATTAAAAACAAGCGGTTCGTCAATCTATTGTCCGGTTTGAAAACTAAACAAAACAATCAACGCGGCGACCGCGGGTAAGGGCCACAGCGTTTGCAAAATGACAATTTAATGCGAAAGCCAAGTGAACCGACCAGCGAATCCAGACGTCTTACCCTGAAATTGAACCGGAAGAACAATAAGAAATTATTTAGAAATATAACTGTTAAGGTTGGTGTGGCCGAGAGCACCGAATAGTGCTCAATGAGGCTCATATCACACGAGCACATATTTTTTGAAAAATTGGCCAAGTTAAGAAATTCACCAGTTCCTCCATTTCCCCCAACGCCAGACGCGTTTCGTCCAATGTGGGGCTCGTCACTGACGTGCACGGGAACTTAACCGGGGTCGCCGGAGTGGAAAGCAGAGCAACAGAGCACTTACCACTAGACCACGAGAGCTGAGTGAACTGGTGCGAATGGCACGACATTATGACTTAACTAACAAGTTCAGAAGCATATTTACGTAAATGTAAGTTAGTTCGAAAAATATGCTTGCGATCTGCAAGCCGATTTGGATCAATTGCCGAAATTCCCAAAATCCTTTTTTTAACTACTAAGATCATGAACTCAGACCTTAATAACGCAGCAGTTAGTACTCACAGTTATGCAATCAAGGCCCAAGCAATGTTTCAGTTTTGAAATTTAAAATTGCAGTCTTAATTAGTCATTTTTACTAATCCAGAGTTATACACATGCTGGCTTCATCCGCAGGTTGAGCAGTGAAAGTGGGTTGGGGACAGGTAGTATCAGCACATTTGCTGAGATCTGAAAATCTAGTTCCGATGCCAGATTGGGTTAAGGTAAGTTCAGGTTAAGCAATCGGATCGAATCCGTTAATGTTAAGCTCAACAATTCTGTTCGACCATCAGAATGGCTTGTCGAAAAGCCTACAACGACTACCAGGAACCACTATCAACCCGGCATGATCAACCTGACCAGGTTCGGATTATGACCAGTTGGGGTCCTAGGCCCAAAACCGCGTTTGGAAGCCCCTGCTGTTATTGAACTCTACCCCTAAAACTCTCCACATAGATTCATATTAAAGATCCTCAGGATATTCATCGTCAAGTTTCTCAGAATACTGCGCATATTCTTCCACAGGCAAATCCAAATCGCTCAAAAGTTCTAATTTATTTGCCGCCTTTTTACACTTCTGCTCGTCGCTGGCGTTTAGTGTGAAGCACATGAAATATAGGTTAAATATTCTAATGCAAAAATGATTGACTTCTTCTGCCAAGCCATCTTTTGTTTATTTGCTGTGAACTTGGCGTCTTGATGATGATCTTCTATAATCATTAGTTTGATTAATGCCTTTAGCTATACCCTCAAGTCGCTTAAATTTATCTCTCAGATTTTGACCACGGTCTCCCAGTAACTGATAGAGATCAGCACAAATAGTCAGATATCACTCTTGTGCTTGGAGAGCCAACATGAAAACAAGCTTGCGTTGTTCCATCTTAAACGCAAGACTCGCTGCTTATAACTTGGTCTTCCCATTTTCAGTTTAATCTTCAGCAAATTCATCGACAGCTTCCATCATACTCCGACACGACTTCATTACAGCGCTATTTAATTTCCGATGTGCCTCTCATCACGTTTCCGACCGAGATTTTAGCCCTTCATAACAGCAATTTTTTTAGGACTTCCCCATCGATGTTTCGAGATTAAGAAAAAAATTGTAAATCGACTAGACAATTGAAAAGCATTTTACTGCTGTTGGATCGCAGTCAACAGCGTTTCGGCCATAAGGTTTAGTGAGTGCCTAGGACAACGTAGATATACAGGAAACTTACTTTCTCAAAGATTTTCTGCTGCATCTGTTCATAACAGCAAGACAAGTTAGCTGCACTTATTATAGCAATCGTTTACGACACTTTGAGAAATCTAGATTCCACTTGTCACATAGATAATGTTGCACTTTCAGGGACATTTGCACTCCTGTGTGGTCTTCCAATGCTAGAAACGTAAGACACCAATCGACTGGCTTCCCACCCACTGGTGATACAAATCTTAATATGATACTGATCAACGTGTGAGACATCACTTATTGCAACAATAAATAGGCTGAAATATCAAGCAGAGCGTATTTCACCCATGATAGTTGTGCGAACTTAAAATAATGAGTTCATCACAAATTGCCAATTATAGGTATGACAGTGTCTTTCCCAACACCGCAATATTTAGAAATATAACTTGCCTAAAAATTGATCAAATTCTGTCACAAGCTCTAATAACCCCAAGAAGTTCTCATTCTGCAGTGATCCAAATTTCTCGTCAGCTTCTCCAAAGGCCACACCATGCCCTGTTAATGTGGTATAGCAGCTACAATACACTGCAATAAGTTTCTAGGATGAACAGTTTGTAGCAATTGCAACGGGCACTACTTTCGTCCAAAAACAGAGGATGCATGTGCATGCCAAACCTAAGGAAGCTCAGAGATCTCTGGATGAAACAATAATGGGGCGCCCCGAAATTGTGGGCCTATTGGATAATCCAGGGCTGAACCCGAATTAGCAAAGAAACGAATTCCGCAATACCAGCTCGAACGTCACAATGATCTTACTCCCACGTAATCCTAATCCTATCTGTCATATCCTATCCTTTCCTTGATCCAAATCCTAGGCATTACCACAACTCAATTCAAATGAAAAAAAAAAAAAACAGCCAGGTGCAAAGTGCTGCAATATTGCAAGTGAATTACTAAACAGGGCAGTACCATAGAGTTATCATATACCCTTGAGCCCTTACGTGGTCACGTGACCTGCGCCGATTTGCTAGGATCAAGTATTAAATTAACACGATTACCTCTACGGGCAGCACCTTTTGATTCGAGTAGGGCAGTTGTTCCGCAAAATAGCATCAACGATCACGCACCTGAAGATCATGCGTGGACGAGAAGCGATCGGAAAAACAGGAACGTCATATCAAACACCTCAAAAATGCTGCTTTTCTTCCGAAACGTTTGAAATTTACTAAACCACTAAGCTAGGACAACCACAAATCCTAAACGAAACGCAGAATCAGCGAAGAAGACTTGCCTGCATTCAAGTTGCGCTTCAAAATTTGCGACAACACTTCCATCGATCGCCACTGAAGACAGTTCTATTCAACCCACGGCAGACGAACAAATCGACCAGCATCTGTGCAAGCAAGCCTGTTCAAATCAATAAACCGGCAGAGCTGGGTGCGAGCTGAAGCATCAGATCTCCAACCACGTACAGATGAAGATGCAACAATCATTGAAGAACATTTCATGTAAAACTTCGATTTATTACAAGGGGCAACCATACATAGCTTCTACGTATGAATCATCGCGTAGACCCAATTCACGTCATACCCATACACGCGCACATTCAAACAGATTCAAACTTAGAAATCGATCATGAACGGCAAGAGGTTTCACTGGTAAATTTTCAGGCAAGTTGTCTGGTGTGGCTTAACTGTCGTGGAATCCCCATGATGGCAGAGCAGGAGGAAGACCCTGGGCCCAACTCGAGCTGGGTCAAGAAAGAGGAAGCGACTAGAACCCACTCGAGCTGGGTCAACGAGGAGAAAGTGAAAAGGGAGGCCCCGTAACATAAACTCCGTGCTTCGTCATTGGACACACTGTATATGAAGTCTTCCTCCTCGAACTGTATATAAAACCGTGTAAACATAAAATGATAGTAGTCTCTGCAATCGCTCTATGTCTTAAGAGTCTCAGGAACCTACCATCGTTGTTCCTCGCGACATAAACGACATTCCACTGCTGCACCCTCCAAAACATCAAGTGCGCACCCGGAGCGGTTGGGGTCTTCAATAAGGCGTCGACGCGAACCTAAACACAGCCATCACACTAGGGAGAATGGGATGGATACCTGAACAAGCTTAAAATACCGACAAGCGAGGCCGAACCTGTGGTTAGAGCAGGGACTAGAAACCATCGCCGTGGGGGAGTTTGTAACGATGACTCCCGGTGTTTGGAGCTTCACCAGGCACGTTTTAATTTTTTTCCGAAACCTGGAAAGCTCAAGAGTGGCATGTCAGACCGGGAGGGAGTACGTGGACAAGCGCAAGCGATGGCTCCATGCCTGCGATTGACAAGACGTCGTTACTGAATACGCTACGAAGGGCACCTACATCTTTCCCCTTCATTCTATCGGTAGCCAACACCCAACCGACGAAAACACGGATCCTGTGTTGGCAACATTAAGTGCTAGCCAAAAGGAAAACGATGCGCAAGTCGGGTGATTTGCGAGGCAATGTCAAACGAGTAACGAAAACTCAACGATGTAGCCCGCATAAAACATTCGAGCCACTAGAATTCCTTGGCTATAGAGGACGTAAGTAATCAGAACAGGCTCTTTTTCTGCTTTTGCCATAGCTATCGAAGTGGCAACTCAAAAACACTTCCAACAAGCTTTATTTAGCTGCAAAAAAGCAAAATATTATTTTTAAACTGGAGCAGAAACTGTGTGGCATACCACCCAAGAATCCCCGCGCTAAACACGAAGTTACGAGAAGCTGCAACGAATGAAACAAATATTAAATGAAAATATTTACAGGACTAAAGCCGAAGCACTTTTGCCGTCTCTTTCAGGGCGTGCTAAATTCCAGTTAAGTAATTGCGGCAGCAAAATGAAGAAGGTTGGAGCAAAAAAGTACAAGCTTTCTGTCACAGAGCAGTTGCTTTATAATCGTTGAGGCGTCGTAGAGGCTTCAATAATGTGGCTTCAGCTCACCGTTTCGCAGCTGCAGAGTCAGTGAGCGTTTGATACGATTTATATTCAAAACATCGATAATATTTTTATTCGAGCAATGGAATGCAGGATGTTTCCTGAAAGGCAAGTTCTCCATCAAAACCTGCCCAAGGTTTTTCGTTCATTTAAGAACATTCCTGCAATTTCAGACTGCATATAAATTTGCTGTGAAGCTCCAAAAGACTATGGCCATTATTACTCTTCATATAAACACCACTGCACCGTGAAATTTTTGATTGCCATGAATCCTCATTTTCACTGCTTTCAGATGTTTTGGAGGGAAGCATTGCAGATGCAGGTACTTTCAGCAGTCTGGAATCGTTGGTAGTTAACCCCGACACTCACTCTTTTTCGGGGTGACAAGGGTTTTGGCATACAGGACTTACTGCTTGCATAACAAGCTGACGACTTTATCCCACCAGTTCTTGTAAAGCGCGAAAGGCTTACAAAGAAGAATGCTAATTCCGACTATACTCACGGTTGTGTAACCTATAAGGTATGAATACGGTATCAACTCGCCACAAAGATCGACCATAAGTTTGCCTCGCCGTTTCTTCTTTATTTTCTCTCACAGTCACAAGAAACAAGATCTCAAGTCACATCATTGTTTTTCACCATCATCACTCTCTCACGTTCATCAATGCCTCGGTCATCAGTCTCACATGTTTATCACTCTCTACACAAATAAAATAATTCTCCCTTACATACAAATGTTAAGTGCCACCTCAGCATAAACGGTACAACAGCACCCCAGGTATACATTCTGTTCCTCTTTTCGGATTGGAATTATTGGAAAGTGCAGATTCAAGTTGACAATCTTCCTCGAGGAAGTTTCCAACAGGCTATTCTTGCCAATAGCATTCGTTAAGACCCGCATTCATGCAGAGCGGTTAATCGGAAGTCAACCGATCAAAAAAAACTTTCGGCTATCAGGCAGAACAGCTGTGTGAACCCTTGTGTCTATTGCATCACAAAAGGTTTACGCCGGTTGTTGTATGGCAAACTTTCATCATGTTTGTGCAAATAACGACAATTTTATTCCTTCGAATAAATACCGTAATAAGTCACGAGCGCAATACTGACTTCAGTTTTTCCTCGCGCGAGTTTAGTTGGATTTTAATTCGTTTTGTAGGGCAGGCTTCGAGAGTTTCCACTGACTCGCTTGCTCATCACTGAAAGCCCTCGTGTAAACCGGGCATACCAAAATAAATATTAGCTTTCTAGTAATTTGTGGCTTTGAATTTGCATTTTTTTTCTGAAGAGCTCGCATTCGGCATACCAGGGTCGGTGAATTGATTGATTCATTTATTATACCAACGTCAACGCGTCCTCGTTAACCTCTCTTCATTGAAGTGAATGCAGCACCGTTTCCCCAGTGAGAAAAAACTATCTGCGATCTACAGCAACGGAGTCCGCTTAAATCTGGCTGGCTCTTCTCACAAACAAACACACACACACACACACACACACACACACACACATACAAATACGATTAGCCACATACTGCATACGATAAGAGCGTGATTGAGAATGCGGCTATTTATAAGCATCAATCACAGTCCACACTTTCGGTCATTACAGTTAAACTACCTACAGATCACCAACTAATACTAGGATTTCAAAGCTTAATTTACAAATTTTTTCGCTATCGTTTCCATAATTTAACGATCGATAGTGTTAGATGCACATTTCAATTTTCATTGACTCTTTAAAACCTGGCAGTGCCCTGTACACAGTGGTGTAGAACAGCAGTCGAAGGCAGTGGTCTAAAACTGATGCTTCAGTCGACACGCGAGTATCCTCAGGCATATAACCAAACTCGCGGATATTTATCTATGATATTACTTATATTAATTTTCTAGTAAGTTATTCTAATAATAAGTCTATTATTCTATATCAACTATATTAACTATTCTAAGTTATTTATTCTATTAAGCATATTAATTCTTCTAATTATTATTAAGGATATTAATCTGCAAAATTGCGATGGCTTCCCGAAAATTGAATTCGCTGCATCGACTACGAATTCATATATTACGCCGAATATCGACATCAAAAGCATAATTAAAAAAAAAAAGAACTGCTTGTTGACATTGAACAGATAAGTCAATATGCAGAGTCATGGAAGACCGGACCAAAACAAACGAAGTTTGGATGCGGGATCTCGCGATCAACATCAAGGTTGGGATCTTATGACGACGAGGCTCATTCGAATTACACGACGGATCGTAATCTCCACGTTCTTAGTTCTCTAAGCAGCATTTGCAAACTAACTAAATCTGCATGGTCTGTCACGTCATAATCTTTATCCAATAGAAGTCATGGTCTTCGCGAGTCGTAATCCTTAGATGGGATTGCGAAGTGGTAGCCGAGTGGCTATCGAAGAATACGCGATCATTCGCAACGGCTAAAATTGTGTCCGACGACAAAAGACGATTAGCCTCGTACTTCGTGTCAGCGTATGCAGACACAAAGTTACTGCGACAGTCAGCCCGTCGTATAGGAATTAATTCGCACACGGCCAACTAAAATCTCTCCGTCTCTCCTTCAAGATCTCGACTCGCAGAAATTAAGTAAACGATTTCACTAAAGATAAACCATGCAATTACAGCTTCTAAACAACACTTTGGATGTTTAACCCGGAATTGAAAAAATTTCTTCTTAAATAAACGGATCATATGCCCCTCTGGCTCACCCTTATCTCGTCTACATCATGAGTCGTTATGCATCTCCTTGTTCCTTCCTTGCCTAACGATTCCAAGAGAAAGATAAGATACTATCGGCCTGGGACTTAAGTATACACAAAGCATGTAAGTGTTCCGCTTTGAACTTCTGAAAATCTCGACAACATTACAAATACAACTACCGTTTATTGAAAGAAAATATTGAGCTAGCACTCAACGAAAGGCCCATGGCCTTCTGGGAAAGATATACGAACAGAAACAATTGCTTCTGGACTATCGAAAGCACTACAGTATTATTAGGATTCATATATTCAACTAATATTCTTCTTCACGTCTGTGGTTTTTTTCCTCACTAGCAAATAAATTACTACTTAAAAACGAAAACGCATATTCGCGGGGTTGCGTGGTGGAATGTTGCTAGACAATTCAATTCCAACTCCACGTCAGCACATGCACAAGACAAATCTCGATGTACCATCAAATTGAATCGGATGATCATCCAATTTATTGCACGGCAAGCCAAGCGGGTTCAAAGCGAAGTGATTAAGCCCGACGTCGGCACAAGCGGCACCGCATCAAGGAATAGACGAGCGAAGGCGCCGCATGCATGTTTCCGACGCGCGAGCAAGGTCAACGTAAGATCAGATCACCGGCGCTCATGAAGGTGCCACTCTTCGTCCGAACAATCTCATGTCCTGTCATGGCCCGACTGGCTTGCTGACGAGCAGTCTGAAACCTCCACGGTCGCTGACCCACGACTAGGGACATGTCTGCAGGGGTTAAGTCGCATAACTAGCAACATGTATGTAGGTCTGTACGGACATTATCCCCGATTTAAGGCTCCCAGACGTGACAGCGAGTCAGATTGAGGAGGGGGTAACCTCCTATGGTAAAACACAAGGGGCAAGATGTATGCGAGATGCTGTTCTCTACAGCGCCCCAGACACTTTCCTTGAAAACTGAGGAGGCGTTTGTCCTACACATTACCAGAGGTCGAACACAGATAACGCCGCCCTGAGCGCTATGACAAGCAAGACCAGAGATATAAGAAAACATCCGTATCGATTGTGCGAAGGCCAACGCCGCAGAGGTGCACACGCTTCGCCAAGTGCAATATCGCAAACAAAATTTTCGCACTATGCTAAGAAATGAAATGTTGGGCTCACGGGATATCTCGCACAAAGCAGGGAGAAGCATACAGGTAACACGTGCCAGGTCCCAGCCTGAAACGAGGCGAGTCGCTGCACGTGGAAGGGCAAGTTCCTGTCATTACCTAGCTGGGCGTGATTAGTGAAACAGCCAACGCAGCGGGGGATTTCCGCGAGTGATCGGAACATGACAAGCCGCTTTCAGCCGAACGAGACCTTCTTATCAGGCGTCTATTGATGTGCCTGAGCGTACCGTGTGCAAAACAGGCGTCAGCTATTGATTTACCGTGGAGTACCGTGTGCAAAACCAGCGCCCCCGTCAACTAAATGAGACTTAAACCGCCACAGTGACGCGTGCAAAAACTGCGTCGCTCGCAGCTAAACGAACATTCTCGTCTGTTCGGCATTGATTGGATGTAGCGTACCGTGCGCAAAACCAACATGACACAACGAGGTGATCAACTGAAGACCCAACGCGAACGTCACTCTTCGCTCAGCAGAAAAGAATACAACGACTAAGGAAGCATATCACATCATTGCTTTGAACGACACGCTTTTCCGCCACCTCGCTTGGCCAAATTTACGTTGGCGACTACACACGTCGCCCGGCCTTACGAAACCACACAAACGGTCAGCGACGAAGGGCCTCATGAAACAAATACGAGTGGTTATCTACGGCTTGCGACAACAGTACGAGTGGCTAAGGCCTTACAAAAACACAAGCGGATATTAACGACCTCAAAAAAACATTTACAAACAGTAGCTTTGCCTTGCGAAAACGCTCGCAGACGATTCAAGTACTTCAACATATGCCACTGTTTCAGTACTTTGCAAATCCAAAGATATAGGAAATTTCTACGGAAAAGACCTTCCTGATGTTCTTATGTACAGGACGGCCAGCGAGCTGTGCTCAAATATACCAAACGTAGTGAACGCCAGATTTCTTTGCCTTTGCCTCTACTAGTAGTAGTAAAAGTAGTAGTAGCAGTTGTTGTAGCAGTTGTTGTAGCAGTAGTAGCAGTAGTAGTAGTAGTAGTAGTAGTAGTAGCAGTAGTTAGTAGTAGTAGTAGTAGTAGTAGTAGTAGTAGTAGTAGTAGTAGTAGTAG